>JAYESA010000009.1:77078775-77343775 GCA_036927795.1 Iris macrosiphon | reverse complement strand
GCCTTTCGAACCCGATACGGACATTATAAATTTTCAGTAATGCCGTTTGGACTGATGAATGCACCTACTGCATTCATGGATTTAATGAATCGTGTATTTCGGCCCTTCATCGATAAATTCGTGGTAGTTTTTATCGATGACATCTTGGTGTACTCGAAGACTAGGGATGAGCACGTAGGACACCTGCGGATGGTGCTGTAAACCCTTTGAGACAACAAGTTGTACGCCAAACTGAGTAAATGTGAATTTTGGCTGGACAGTATATCCTTTTTGGGGTATATCATCTCTTCACAAGGCATTTCAGTTGATCTGAAGAAGGCGGAAGCTATTACGCAGTGGAAACGGTCGGAGACAGCTAGCGATATCCGAAGTTTTCTTGGACTAGCAGGCTACTACTGCAGATTTATACAAGACTTCACTAAAGTTGCATCGCCCCTGACTCAGCTCACTCGGAAGGGAGTAAAATTCACTTGGACGGACGATTGTGAAGCTTCGTTTACGGAGTTAAAGCAGCGCCTCATCTCTGCCCCAATCCTCACTCTGTCGAACAGACCGAATGATTTTAAAATATATAGTGATACATCGGGAAAGGGTCTGGGATGTGTCTTGATGCAAAGGGATAAAGTGATAGCCTTTGCATCGAGGCAGCTAAAGCCTCACGAGCAGAACTATCCAACGCATGATCTCGAACTTGCCGCGGTAGTGTTTGCACTGAAGCTGTGGCGCCACTACCTTTATGGCATACCGTGTGAAATCTATACGGATCATAAGAGCTTGAAATATCTGTACACATAAAAGGATTTGAATCTTCGGCAGCGGCCTTGGCTCGAACTCCTTAGCGACTTTGATCTCATGATCAGATATACACCTGGCAAAGGGAATGTAGTAGCTGATGCACTGAGTCGAGTATTCGTTGGAAGTTTGGCCATCAATGATATGCTACACTGGGATCTTGGATCCTTGGGCATTACTCTAAAGATCAGATACAAGAAGTCGGGGCAACTAGCACAACTGTGCCTCGAACCTGACTTGTTACAAAAAGTCAAGACCGCTCAGAAAGATGACCCGTTCCTGCAAAAGATTCATGCTCTTATCTCAGCAGAAAAGGCATCTGACTTTACAGTAGGCACGGATGGAATGCTCCGAGTGAAGGGAAGACTGTGCGTTCCGGATAATACGGCCCTCAGAAACGAGATACTCACAGAAGCACATTATGCTAGTTATACTTCTCATCCGGGTAGCACAAAGATGTATCGGGATCTTCCTACGACGTTTTGGTGGCACGGCTTAAAACGAGATATGGCGTTGTTCTTGTCGCACTGCATGGCTTTTCAGAGGGTAAAAGCCGAGCACCAGAAACCAGGCGGAGAGCTGCAAAATCTCGCTATTCCGGAGTGGAAATGGGAACATATAACAATAGATTTTATTGTTGGCTTGCCAAGGACGCAACGGAGACATGATGTTGTTTGGGTTATTATCGATCGCCTCGCCAAGGCAGCTCACTTTCTGCCTATTAAATCTACTTGGAGTGCCGATCGCTTGGCTCAAATCTACCTCAACGAGATTGTTCGGCTCCATGGCGTGCCCGTATCCATAGTCTCCGATAGAGATGGTCGATTCATATCACGTTTTTGGGAAAGCCTGCAGTCAGCAATGGGGACGAAGTTGAAGTTTAGCTCCGCCTACCATCCACAGACCGACGGCCAAGCAGAACGTGTCAACCAGATCCTTGAAGACATGCTACGACTCTGCGCCTTGGATTTGAAAACTAGTTGGGACCTGCATCTACTGTTGGCTGAATTCGTATACAACAACAGTGTCCAATCCAGTATTTAGATGGCACCGTATGAGGCGTTATATGGGCGAAAGTGTCGATCTTCGATCTGTTGGGATAAAGTTGTCTAACGGCAGATTCTTGGCCCTGAGATTATGGAGCAGACTGTCCAAAAGTTTCGCTTGATTCGGAAAAGACTAAAGATAGCTCAAAGCCGCCAAAAGAGCTATGCTGATACACATCGGAGACCACTTGAGTTTCATGAAGGCGACCGGATATTTCTCAAAGTCTCGCCCATGCGAGGAGTCACCAGATTCGGAGCAAAGGGGAAGCTAAGTCCAAGATTTGTCGGTCAGTTCGAAATACTAAAACGGGTTGCCTTAGTTGCATACCAGATTGCTCTACCGCCATCCCTATCCGATGTACACGATATTTTCCATGTTTCTCAACTTAGAAAGTATATGTACGACCCAAGCCATATGGTAGACCTGGATCAGCTGAACCTTCAGGCCGACTTGATATATGTAGAACAACCTGTGCAAATTTTGGATAGGAAAGAAAAGCTGCTTCGAAGTCGTTCAGTTCCTCTCGTGCGCGTGCTTTGGTGAAATCACTCTGTCAAAGAATCAACTTGGGAACTTGAATCCGAGATGAGGGAAAGGTTCCCCTTATTATTTCCTAGTGGTAGGTTCTATTCCTAAGTTTCGGGACGAAACTTCCAATTAGTTGGGTAGGATGTGGTGTCCCGTTCCCCCTATTCGGGGAGCGCGGCTAAGAAATACTAGACGGTATTGTTCGATCGGGATAGATTGAATCAAGAACTCATACTCGTTATGGATTTGTCTCTTCGGAATCGATTCCCATATTCAGTGGACCGTGCCCCCGAGATCGACTTAGCGGCAGAGTCAGGAGGGACCTCTCCGCTGCATCTTTTGTTGCCTAGTTTTTGCTGTCGCTTGTTATTTTCGTGCCTTGAGTTGGTTTTCAGATTTGCTTGAGTTTTCTTGAACGGTTTTGATAGATTTCATTATTTTCGTTCGTTGAACTGCACTTTAATTACGATAATGGAAAAAGTGGAAGAGTTATTGATCAGCCGTTCGTGTCAATGCAGGTGAACGAACAGTAGGCGACGCAAGAGCGGAGTCTTAAAGCATCTCTTTCCTTCTTCCTTCCAACTACTAAGTGAGTGGATACCATCCCGGTTAGCTAGCCCTGCTTCCAAGTCTTCACACCTATAAATCTTGCATTCTTGTTGTCCCGATCAGATGATACCAAGTAATAACAAAAAACTTCAAGATAATAAGGGAATGGACTTGGGTTATATTGTTTGTTAACAAACTTGTGAACAGTTACTTACTTGCATGCTTGTTCGTTTGGAATGTTCATCATATGCATAAATACAAGTTAGAATGTATACTCTTTTTTATATTGTGCTATGAATATAACTCATCTTGAATGCAATAAACTGAACAGGAAGACTATGCAGAAGTAGATCTTGCCCTGTTATTGTCCTGCGCCTGATATTGCCTGATTTGCCTCAAATGCTAACTTATTGTACTACGTTGATCACGGATAACTTGTGCACAAGGTCTTAGTTTCTGCTGACGGTCGTTGGGGCACCGACACCGATCCGATCTGGACAGAACTCATGATAGTCGCCTGCTATAGGACGGAATGCCCTGGGATGTCCTGAACATGCGTCGTACGACATTCTGTACTGAGACTAGCCCATCCATTATGGCAACGTGCCAGTGATCCCCTCGTATATTTAAACCTGTTGCAACTAACTTGTGTCTTCTTTACAGGGAAGGCATGGTAAGTATTGTGCAGGTGGTTCAGACGGGCAGGTAAAGGTCATCGAGCGGTGGCAGGTTATTTCATTGATTTTTTATATCTATTGCTTGCTGTAAAATAAACTAAGACAAGATAAAAAGACCACAATAAATATGCATGCTTCATTAAAACAACGTATTGATTGGTATAGTTGGATTAGCTTGCCTTCACCAGTACGTTTTGATGTACTGACCCTCATTGAAACAGGTTCCCCGCGCTAAGGAGAACCAAGCGAGAAGCAGAAGTCAATCCCCCGATCCAGTCCAGCTGTAAGCACGCCTTGACCCGTGCCACCTTTTGAAGTATTTTGAAGATAGAAGCTAGCAACCCAAACAAATATGCAGCTTCGTGGAAAGGCCATCGTTCCAATCGGAGGTCTTATATTTTGAGTTCTAGTAAGGGATATAATGTACAGGACTGCTATCTTATTTTGTGTCAACACTTTTGTAAGTCATACAGGCAACCTTATGACTCAGTTCAAGGGTTTGTAATAGATGTTCATATTATCAATAAAAGAGAAAAATTTTCATGCTTTAATCTGTGTTTCAATTTATCTGCGTACTCTGAATATGTGCTCGCTATGTGAAAATAAAATACTTAGCCTTGTGCGGTGCGCAACCTAGGCCCGCACGGCGGTCACGCCCGGGGGACGACTATCGATTTCACGGAATCGAGGCGTGACAACGTCCACACCCACCTGTACCACCTTCCTCCCCTCCGATCTTCCACACCTTTCATCTCGTGTAACCTCCGTATCCTGAAATTCGTGCTTAAATATTGTTATTAGATTAATTTGGGACTATTGGGATTTTTCCATAATTTTTAGTTAATTAAAAACTAGTAACCCTAATTTCCTAGGACTTTTAAGAATTTATTTTAGGTTCAAACTTAATTAAAAATATCCCAAACTTTTATTTTAGGTTCTAAATAATAAAATATATTTTCTAGAATTTTCTGGGAATTTTATGAATAATTTTAGTATTTATTGGGAGTTATTTAGACTAATAACTAATTTTTTAGGACTTCTAGAATTTATTGTGCAAGCCCAGGTATATAGAATGGACCCACATAATTTTTTTTAGTGTTTATAATATTATAATATATTTTCTGGAATTATTGCAGAAATTTTGGAATATATTTAATATTTATTTTTATTAAAAATTTTAAAACTAATTTTTAGAGCTTCTCCTAATTATAGTAGGAAACCTATGAATATAAAATTGTCCCAAATATTTTTCTAGAGTTTTTGGGTTCAAAATATATTATTTATAATTTTTTCAGATTTTTATGATTATTTTTAATGTTTATTTTGAGTTATTTAGATTTAAAACGACTTAAATAATATTTTGATAAAGGCAAATCAAAAATAAATAATATAAATAAAATCATCCAATCAGATTCTGACACGTGTCAGCCTATAAATATACATTCAGCCGCATGTACATCTCTCTCTCTCTCTCTCTCTCTATATATATATATATATATATATATATATATATATATATATATATATATATATATATATATATATATATATATATATATATAATATAATAACCCTAATTATTCTATTATTTTAGAGAGAGAGAGAGATTTGGGAGAATTGTCATCTAGGGTTCCTTCATCTTCCAGAAGCCATTGCGCATAGCTCTGGACTCCAAACAAGGCCCAGTTTCTTGCTTTAGAACGATATTGAGGTTAGCTTTCTGATTATATAAATTTTTTCTCGAAATTATGAGTACTAAATTCTGAAAAATTCGTAGAGCATAGTATGTCTGAAAATAGACGTGTTTTGATGTTTTTACGATTCCGGAAGAAACAGGAATCAGAATCATGAACCGTTTAAAGTTTCGAAAAGATAATGTCGAGATCATTGACATATATTTTTTTCAGAATTTAATACGAAATATTTATATAGTGCTAATTCTGTAGAACTTCTAGGTTAGAATTTAACCATCGGTGCACGATACAAAAATTTGTATGTGCCATAATTCCCAAACGAATTTGAATTCGGACGAGCCATAAATTCCAACATATTTTTGATGCTGAAATCTACAGGAAATCATGCCTGAAAGTTAAGTTTGTGTCGGTTGACTTTTTGGTCAACAGATCACCTCGATTTGCGTGCCATGAGTCTCGAGTTGATAAAATTCAGTTTCTTTGGACAAAATTTAGGAATTAACCTAAAAATTAGAATAATAAGATTAAAATAGAATTTTAAAGTAATTATTCCAGAATTAAATAAATTAAAATAAATTATCTTTTGACATGGTAAATTTGTAATACATAGGCTATTTGGACTGTGGCTTGGACTCTGATTCATACTAGCTTAGGACCACAGGCGAGTACATTCTCTGATAATTTTTGTTATTTGATAATTTCTATAATTCAAGTATTTAGAAATGTTACATCTGATTCTTGACACTGTGCTACACGGACTAGTATATAGATTGGATCTTTAGTCATGAGATATTACATTGGTTATCGTATCGACATTGTACACGACATTGACATTAGACACTGATATTGGACATTGTACATGATATATTGGACATTGATCGTATATCGTGACGTGTCATGATTGGATCCACAGTACTAGTTGGGGGCGGGGAAATTGCTAGTGAGAGATGTGATCAAATCCCTATCATACAAGTGTAGACATTAATAGTGTTAATCATACACCTCACGTATGATTAGCCAGGCCATGTAGTCACCGAACAAGTTCCCAAGCCGATCATATTTTGAAACTACGATTTCAAACACTTAGAATAGATACAATTCTCTATTTCTGTTCATATACTATATCACTCGTATATGATATTGTAGTTCTTCTCTTTATTTCATATATGCACTGACTGTACCACATTTGACTATATTGCCTGTCTCTTTATTTTACCATTGTATTTACTCATTGTCTTCCCTCAGTATATAGCATCATCTATTTATTGTTTTATAGTCCTTATCAATTAACTGGAACTGTTATTTGAGATGTACTTTGCTCCATCCTGACTGGAAATATTTTTCCAGACTGCGCCATAGAGGACTGGTGTTCGATATTTTATAGACCACAGGGAGAGTAGCTGCAGCCTTGGACTCTGTAGCACAGGTGTGATTCCTGGGAGGTCTAGCCGGGATCACTAGTTATTTAGTTAGTTTCTTTTAGCATATTTTGGTACCGAATTTGTCTCCGGCATTTTAAGTTGAGACTTGGATATTATTGTTGAGTTAGATTATTTCTATTTTAGACTTATGTTGCATTTTATTCATTCTTCGATATCTTATCGTGCTTTAGTTTATGTGATTGAGTATTCCATATTATATTATGATATCTATGTCTCCTTATGGAGTTGGATGTTCATGTGAGAATGATTAGATAGCATTTGTGACCTAGACAGCATTTTACCGCCGATGCTGCGGCATAGGCTGGACGTACCCACGCTCTCGTGCCCCTATATCGGGTGCGGGTCGTGACACCCCAGCTTGTACCACCACGCACCGGAGCAGCTCACCGACCTCGTCCCCGCTGTCCCTGAGCCCCGCCTGATCCCGACTCGACCGGAGCTCGCCTGAGCAGCGGTCCCCATTCCACTGTACATCCCAACCGTGCATGACCCATCAACCTACATCCCGTCATACCTTCTCGACCGGATCGACGGCCCACGAACGCCCGAACCTGCCGTTCTTCGACCTGACATCACCTGGAAACCGACCCCGCTTGCCTGCACCAAGACGACTAGTTACCCGCTGATTCCCTGCTCGACTGAACTGCCTGCAAGAAGACGATAGTAGCTCACCTCGACGAACACCCCGTCCACGCGCGCAGAGGTTTGACTTGAACCCAATCTCGCATGTGCGTATGTTATGCATTAGTATATGTATGTATCGGTATAATATGTATGTACGTACTAGTATTAGTATACATACCTATATATATGTATTATAAGTATCCCCTAGTATATATATTTAATATTTATACACATGGTATAAGTTTTGTTAAGTATATATACATATATATTATAATTGTAACTAAATGAATATTAATGTATTGCATATGAATCATAAAATTCTCAATTAGTATAAAAAATACATATATGTATTGTACATGCATCCCTAGTACATGTTTAAAATATGTATATATATGTGCATAGTATAAATTCGATTAAGAATATATATATATATGTATATCTATTACGTGTAATTAATTAGTATTATGAGATACGTTAGTTCATATTATGTACTATGTATTATATGTACTAGATGTCTTGAATGTGACCACGAATACCCCGTAGTTACATCGACCTGTGACCATGTAGCATGATAGCAGACTGCCATATGTACACTGACGTACTGGCAAGACCGTACCATTGACCGTCTGTTATGCACAGCAACGACAGACGTGACCACCCCTAGCGTAGTCTTTGAGACCATTATGTTGATTGTGTGTTAGTATAATGTCTGATGCAGTATTATGTTATATGATATGTCTATAGGACCGTTGGATCCTTTAGACGACACTTCGGAAATCGGATATTGGTATTGCCAGCTAAGGACCACAGGCGAGTACATTCTCTGACAGTTTCTATTATGTTGATTATCTCTATAACTCTTGTTGTATAGCGTACATGACTCTGACACTGTTGTTTACAAGAGTTGGCATCATTGAGACTTGTCACGAGGAGTCATGATTTGGAATCCATCATGCTAGCTAGAAAAAAAAGGGGGAAATATTAGTAGCTTATGTGATCATAGCCAACTTTACATGCATCATAGCTCACCCACACCTCACGTCGGTGCAGCCTTACCATTACATGCCTCATCGCTGTTACATGTGGTTAGCCTGACCTTGCAGGGATGATCGCTAATCAATGTAATGAGTCTTATTAGTCCCAAGCCGATCACATGATATGCTGATGTTTCACACACTTAGTTAGATGATTCTTGAAATGTATCTCTAGTATATTGATCTAGCATCTCTATATGTTCTAGTTATTGTTCTTGTACACACTTACGTACCAGTTCATTGTTCTTGCGTGTACCTGTATTTCTATTTCATTGCTAGATGTATATTGATGATGATGTTCCAGTATTTCCTTATTCCAGTATCTTATTATTTCCAGTATTTCTTATTGCCAGTATTCCTATCTGTCTTGTATTTCTTTACACTGTGCTATAGTTTTTGTTAATATATGTGGAACTCCTGTTAGTGCTTGTACTTCATTCCAATCCTGACTGGATATTTTTTCCAGAGGATCTTGAGGAGTTCTGTACTACACACTATGGACCGGGTATAGATGCAGACTACACAACAGAGATCTTAGAAGAGACTATTCCTTTAGATGAGACATTACCTGCAGCTATCTAGATAGTATTTATATTATGCATCTGAGACTTGTTGAGGTTTATTTTAGTTTATGTTTAGACTTATGTTAAGTTTAATCTGAGACTTGTGGAGACTTATGTTGGACAGCTAGGTTATGTTTTATCTATATTTTGAGACACGATGTTTTACTATGTCATTCTTCTTATCTCCTATCGTGCCTTTATACTCGTATAGTTATTGTGATTAAGTTTACATTATGAGATATTGTGAGATGTATATTGTCCTCCTTATGGAGATTGATATCATTGACAGGTTGAGAGTTACATTATCATTTATTGTGACCTAGACATCGTTCTACCACCGATGCTGCGGCGTAGGCTGGACGTACCCATACTCTCGTGCCCCTGTACCGGGTGCGGGTCATGACACATTTTTAGTGGTGGCCCATGCAGGTCTAGTTTCACAAGTTATACGATATCGTGGTAGTACGACAACTTAGTTGTACTGCTACGAACCTGCAATAGGATATAGAAAATATGATCTAGGATGAGAGTATGCTCAATCACACTAGAAAATTATGATCTTCACAATGCTATTCTAATTGATTGCTTCCTTTAGAATTTACTACCCTTTCTTGATAATATCGTATCTATCACCTTAATTGATTCTTTTGATCTGTATTCAGGATGCTGCCGAATACTAGATCTATGAAACTGGGAGCAGCAGATTCAGAGAGGTCTGACACCTCTCCACCTGCCGGGCAGACACCTGGAGTTCCTCCTACATCTCCTGTTCATGTGGGAGTATCTGAAGCTAACGGGATTCCTCCTCCACCTATTCAGAGGATTGCCCCAGCTATGACAGACAACCTTCCACCACCACCGACACCGATTCCCGGAAGAGTGCCCACTGACGGGGCACAGATGTTCGCACTGATACAGGGCATGCTAGAGGCCCAGAGAGTAACAACAGAATCTCAGCGTGTTCAAGCTGAGGCCCAGAGAGTACAAGCAGAAGCACACCAGGCACAGACAGAACTGATAAGAGAGAGCATGAAGAATGCTCATCAGGTGGCTCTCCAGGCTGTGGAGAGAGTAGCACGACAACCGCAACATCATGGCCAGCAACAACAGAGGCCAGGTACCATAGTGGACTTTAAGAGGATGATGCCTCGAGAGTTCAAAGGCACTAAAGGAATACTCTATGCTGACAATTGGTTAGAGGACATAGAGAGGAACTTGTGCTTATCACAGATCCCTGAGATTCTTCAGATAGAGGCCGCTGGCAGTCATATGTTTAATATTGCGCTGACGTGGTATTGTACAGAGCCAAGACTCGTCATTGAAGGACTTACTTGGGAGGACTTTAAGGAGCTCTTTAAGGAGAAATTCTTTCCTGACGTGGCCTTGGGAGCATTGGAAAGTCAGTTCCATGACTTAGTCCAAGGAGGCATGTCAGTCGACGAATATGCAACAGAGTTTTGTCGATTAAGTCAATTCGCGCCATCGATGATTCGAGACCCAGGAGACAGAGCACAAAAATTCAAGAAGGGATTGAATAGAGAGATTAAGTCTCGTACTTCGGGACGACGCACCGCTACATTTGAGGGTATTCTGATGGATGCCCAGATTGCCGAAGACGACTTGGACCTCAGGCCCAAGAGAGGACGTGATACTTCTGGAGGAACAGGTGGTAACACAGGACCGGCCAAGCGCCCACACTTTCAACAACAATAACAGAGGCCATACCAGCAGCAACACCAGCAACAAGCACCAGTTCGAGGACATATTCAGCAACAGCAACCACAGAGACAGAATCAGCCCGTTGCCCCATGTTCATATAACGGAAAGATAGGACATACAAGAGACATCTGCAGGAAAAGGTTGGGCACTTGCTTGTCATGTGGATCAGCAGCACATTAGTTGAGGGACTGCCCAGCTGTTCAGACTCGCCAGGGAGGAGCAGCAACTCAGAGAGGACCAGCCAGAGCACCTATTGTACCAGGAGGCCAGCAGAGAGGACCTCCACTTCCACCATAGCAGCAGATATTTGCTCAGCACCAGCAGCAGCAGAGAGGAGCACCACAGGGGCGAGCTTACGCCATGACTACTGAGGAGCCCGAGCCAGCTGGAGACGTGATTTCAGGTTCAGTTTTACTCGATTCTATTCCAACACTTGCATTATTTGATTCTGGTGCTTCCCATAGTTTCTTATATGTATCTTATGCGCTTAAGCATCATTTAGAAATAGAACCATTAGATAGGACTTGCAAGATCACGACAGGAGGAGGCATTATTCTAGTTCGTAATTATTGCAAGGATCGGAGAGTGTCATTGAAAGGCCGAGATTTGAGCGTGGGTTTACTCGTCATGCCACTTCCGGGATACAATATTATACTCGGAATGGACTGGTTTAGTAAACACCATGCTTCTATAGATTGTCATGGAGGTAGAGTAGTATTTCGACCACCAGGAGAACCAGAGTTTGAGATCGCCAGAGGAGCAGAGGAGCGGAGCAGAGGCACTTTTTATGGAGCCAGGATGGAAGAAGAGGAGTTACCACATCCACTTATAGCAGAATTCCTGGATGTATTTCCAGAGGAGTTGCCAGGTTTGCCGCCAGACAGAGATGTTGAGTTCTCTGTAGACTTGATACCAGGAGCAGAGCCTATTTTGCAACATGTCTATAGAGTCAATAGCAACGAGTTGGTAGAACTAAAGAAGCAAGTTGAGGAGCTGCAAGACAAAGGTTTTATTAGATCCAGTTCATCGCCATGGGGAGCACCGGTATTATTTGTACCGAAGAAGGACGGTACGGTATGCATGTGTATCGATTATAGTGCTCTGAACAACCTCACTATCAAGAATAAATACCCGTTGCCAAGGATAGATGATCTTTTCGATCAATTGAGCGGAGCGAAGGTGTTTTCGAAGATTGACTTGAGGTCAGGCTATCACCAAGTGAAGGTAAAGAAAGAAGACATACCGAAGACAACTTTTCGGACAAGATATGACCAGTTTGAATTTACAGTAATGCCGTTTGGTTTAACCAATGCTCCAGCAGTATTCATGAACTTGATGAACAAGGTATTCCACCAGTACCTTGACAAGTTCGTAGTGGTATTTATTGACGACATTCTAATATATTCAAAGACCCCAGAAGAGCATGAAGAGCACCTGAGGATGGTCTTAGAAACTCTCAGAAGAGAGAAGTTATACGGGAAGCTTTCAAAGTGTGAGTTCTTCCTTGACAAGGTTAAATTTCTTGGACATATGGTGACGGGTAACAAAATTTTAGTTAACCCAAAGAAGATTGAAGCAGTGGAATCATGGGCTACCCCCAGTACGGTAGCTAAAATCAGGAGCTTTCTCGGACTAGCAGGATACTATCGAAGATTTGTACAAGACTTTTCCAAGATTGCAGAGCCAATGACTAGGATGACCAAGAAAGATGTAGAATTTGTCTGGACAGAAGAATGTCAAGCAGAATTCGATGAGCTGAAGAAGAGATTGACGACAGCACCACTTTTGACATTGCCATCAGGGACAGGTGGATTCACTATCTACAGTGATACTTCAGGAAAATGGTTGTGTGCGTTCTTCAACAACACGGGAAAGTAATTGCCTATGCTTTAAGACAATTACGCCCTCATAAAAAGAACTACCCCACTCACGATTTGGAGTTAGCAGCGGTTATCTTTGTCCTAAAGCTGTGGAAACACTATCTGTACGGAGAGCGTATGGAGATCTTCACAGACCATAAGAGCTTGAAGTACGTGTTTACACAGAAGGAGCTGAACATGAGACAGAGAAGGTGATTAGAGTTGATGAAAGACTTTGATATCTCATTACAGTACAATCCAGGAAAGGCCAACGTAGTTGCCGATGCCTTGAGCAGGTATCCGATGGCTATGTGCTTGACTTCGGATAGACATTTATTAGCTGATCTTGAGCACTTGGGAATTGAAGTACTAGTTCCAGGTGTTGAGATTCAGATATGGGGATTGCAGATACAATCGGAGCTGATGGATAGAATTAGAGCTGCTCAGTATAATGATGAGACTCCAAGGAATATTAGAGCACAAGTTCGGACAGGATTGATAGACGACTTCACTATTGCGGATGATGGATCCTTATGACATGGCACGAGGATATGTGTGCCAAGTGGAGAGCTGTGTGAAGAAGTTTTGTAGGAGGCACATCGCTCTCAGTACTCGATGCATCCCGGAGCCAACAAGATGTATCGAGATTTGAGGGAGCATGTATGGTGGTATGTATGAAGCATAAAGTAGCACACTTTGTATCCCGATGTTTAGTGTGCCAGCAGGTAAAGGCAGATTGACAGAGGCCAGGAGGATTGCTTAAACCTTTACCCATTCCAGAATGGAAGTGGAAGCACGTGACTATGGATTTCGTTTCAGGACTTCCACGTTCTCCAGGAGGAAAGGACGCAATTTGGGTCATCGTAGATAGATTGACCAAATCAGCCCACTTCTTACCATTCAAAGTGGGTACTTCAACAGAGAAGCTGGCAGAGATGTACGTACAGCAGATTGTCAGATTACACGGAGTTCCTGTGAGTATTATCGCAGATCGGGATAGTCCTTTCACTTCCTATTTCTGGAGGAGTCTGCAGGCTAGCTTGGGAACTCAGCTCAAGTTCAGTACCACGTATCACCCCCAGACAGACGGACAGTTTGAAAGGACTATTCAGACTCTTGAAGATATGCTACGCACTTGCATTTTGGATCTCGGAGGTTCTTGGGAGGATCATCTACACCTAGTAGAGTTTGCTTACAACAACAGCTACCAGGCCAGCATTGAGATTTCACCATTCGAGGCTTTATATGGACGAAGGTATCGTACACCATTATCTTGGGATGATGTTGGAGAGAGAGCCTTGTTAGGACCAAAAATGAGCGTGGATGCAACAGAGAAGGTAAAACTTATCAGAGACAGACTGCGAGTGGCGCAGGATAGACAACGGCATTGGGCCGATAGCCACCGTAGACCCCTAGAGTTTCAGGTATTATTTTGATTTTTTTTTGTGATTGTTTTATTTAGATTGCATGTTAAGATTGTTGTTCTAGGTTGACGATTTGGTGTTCCTACGGATTTATTCGACCCGGGGTACGATTCGTTTTGGCAGAGGCGGAAAGCTTAGTCCACGTTACATCGAACCCTTTAGTATTCTTGCAAAGGTCGGTGCAGTGGCCTATATACTTGAATTTACGCCTGCTCTAGATGGAGTGCATGACGTATTCCACGTGTCATAAATGAGAAGGTACGTGGCAGATCCTAGTTACGTACTAGATCACTCGGAGATCGCCGTTGGACCGACACTCAGCTATCCTGAACAACCCGCTGAGATCTTGGGTCATAGAGAGAAGGCATTGCGGAACCAGACTATTCTTTTGGTTCGTGTAGCATGGAGACATCACTCTTCAGGAGAGTCAACCTGGGAGAGAGAGGACAAAATGCGCGAGCAGTATCCGTATCTCTTCGAGACTTGAGGTATAATTCATTATTGATTGTTTGTTCTTGTGCCAGTTTATTTTTAATTTCGAGGACAAAATTCTTTTAAGGAGGGTAGACTTGTCACCCCCACTTTTCAGATTAAGGGTATTTTTGTTTTTTTATAATTAATGAGTAAATGATTGCATGATAACTAATTATATTTAAATAATTGTGATTCTTATTTGATTGTTGCACTTTACCGCTGTTTCGATAATTAGAGCGCTACGCTAGCCATTGTCTTCCAACAGATTTCACACCCTTGTCCTAGACGTGCCAGACTGTTATTTTAATCCTTGTGTGACTCATAATTATGTCTTGTTGTGTTTCATTTTAGACGCACAACATCTGTCGTAACTGATTTTATTTAATTTTTAATAAATCAAAACCTTGTATCCTTGTGTGTTCCAATTGAAATTGGAGACACAATCTTGACCCTTTTTGAGCAACCCAAATTAGGGTAATATTCTATTATAAGTCTACTTTATTTATGACACTTGTGTCCCACTTAATTTCAGTTTCTTGTACTTCTAATTAATTTTAGAATCCCAATTGCATTTAATTTTAATTAAATAAAACCAAAATCCCTATTTGTGCAATTTTCTAATTATTGGGCACTTTTTTCTAAAAGTGCATTAAGGTGTCCACCCCGGTGGACACGATACGTGAATAAACCCATTTCTCCTTCATTTATATTTTTTTATGATTTTGGGAGTGTGTAATTGAACACCAACCTCCTTAAGACCATGGCCCTCCAAACCTTGAACCAATTGAATCCTAGCCTTTATTTGGAACCCATTTTAATCATGACCCTTGAAATCCTACATGGGAGGCCCAATCCCAAGAGGGGTTGACTAGTCAAACTAATTCTAGGTCAAATATCCTAGGTCAAACCCAACATCACATATATAAATATTCCCTTTTTTCTTTCTTTAGTTTTTTCCTTCAACCTAAAATAACTCACAGCAGATTTCTATTTCCATCGCACTGTTCATCATCTCCCCCTCGTGGTTTTCGCCCCCCTCAACCGGAGACTTGCCGGAGCAGCGCCCACACCCGCTTGTACCACTTCCTCCCCTCCGGTCTTCCATACCCTTCACCCCGGCCTGGACCACCACGTACCGGAACAGCTCACCGACCTCGTCCCCGCTGTCCCTGAGCCCCGCCTGAACCCGACTCGACCGGAGCTCACCTGAGCAGCGGTCCCCATCCCGCTGTACATCCCAACCGTGCACGACCCATCAACCTACATCCCATCATACCTTCTCGACCGGATCGACAGTCCACGAACGCCCGAACCCGCCGTTCTCCGACCAGACATCACCTGGAAACTAACCCCGCTCGCCTGCACCGAGATGACGAGTTGCCCGCTGATTTCGCGCTCGACTGAACCGCCTGCAAGAAGACGATAGTATCTCACCTCGACGAACAACCCGTCCACGCATGCATAGGTTTGACTTGAACCCAATCTTGTATGTGCGTATGTTATGCATTAGTATATGTATGTATTGGTATAATATGTATGTACTTACTAGTATTAGTACCATACCTATATATATATATTATAAGTATCCCCTAGTATATATATTTAATATTTATACACATGGTATAAGTTTTGTTAAGTATATATACATATATATTATAATTATAACTAAATAAATATTAATGTATTGCATATGAATCATAAAATTCTCAATTAGTATAAAACATACGTATATGTATTGTACGTGCATCCCTAGTACATGTTTAAAATATGTATATATATGTGCATAGTATAAATTCGATTAAGAATGTATATATGTATATCTATTACGTGTAATTAATTAGTATTATGAGATACGTTAGTTCATATTATGTACTATGTATTATATGTACTAGATGTCTTGAATGTGACCACGGATACCCCGTAGTTACATTGACCTGTGACCATGTAGCATGATAGCAGACTGCCATATGTACACTGACGTACTGGCAAGACCGTACCATTGACTGTCTGTTATGCACAACAACGACAGACGTGACCACCCCTAGCGTAGTCTATGGGACCATTATATTGATTGTGTGTTAGTTTAATGTCTAATGTAGTATTGTGTTATATGATATGTCTATAGGACCGTTGGATCCTTCAGACGATACTTCAGAAACCGGACATTGGTATTGCCAGCTAAGGACCACAGGCGAGTACATTCTCTGATAGTTTCCATTATGTTGATTATCTCAATAACTCTTGTTGTATAGCGTACATGACTCTGACACTGTTGTTTACACGAGTTGGCATCATTGAGACTTGTCACGAGGGGTCGTGATTTGGAATCCATCGTGCTAGCTGGGGAAAAAAGGGGAAATATTAGTAACTTATGTGATCATACCCAACTTTACATGCATCATAGCTCACCCACACCTCACGTCGGTGCAGCCTTACCATTACATGCCTCATCGCTGTTACATGTGGTTAGCCTGACCTTGCAGGGATGATCGCTAATCAATGTAATGAGTCTTATTAGTCCCAAGCCGATCACATGATATACTGATGTTTCACACACTTAGTTAGATAATTCTTGACATGTATCTCTAGTATATTGATCTAGCATCTCCACATGTTCTAGTTATTGTTCTTGTACACACTTACATACCAGTTCATTATTCTTGCGTGTACCTTTATCTCTATTTCATTGCTAGATGTATATTGATGATGATGTTCCGGTATTTCCTTATTCCAGTATCTCATTATTTCCAGTATTTTTTATTGCCAGTATTCCTATCTATCTTGTATTTCTTTACACTGTGTTATAGTTTTTGTCAATATATATGGAACTACTGTTAGTGCTTGTACTTGGTTCCAATCCTGACTGGATATTTTTTCCAGAGGATCTTGAGGAGTTCTGTACTACACACTATGGACCTAGTATAGATGCAGACTACAAACCAGAGATCTTAGAGGAGACTATTCCTTTAGATGAGACATTACCTGCAGCTATCTAGATAGTATTTATATTATGCATCTGAGACTTGTTGAGGTTTATTTTAGTTTATGTTTAGACTTATGTTAAGTTTAATCTGAGACTTGTGGAGACTTATGTTGGACAGCTAGGCTGTATTTTATCTATATTTTGAGACATGGTGTTTTACTATGTCATTCTTCTTATCTCCTATCGTGCCTTTATACTCGTATAGTTGTTGTGATTGAGTTTACATTATGAGATATTGTGTGATGTATATTATCCTCCTTATGGAGATTGATATCATTGACAGGTTGAGAGTTACATTAGCATTTATTGTGACCTAGACAGCGTTCTACCGTCGATGCTGCAGCGTAGGCTGGACGTACCCACTCTCTCGTGCCCCTGTACCGGGTGCGGGTCGTGACATGGATAAAAAATTATCTAGAACATGTGCAGACTAAACTTTGCTGATGACACGCATAGTCTATGCTGATATAGGTCGATGGAAAATATTATCCATTATGCGCATAGATGTGATGAACACGAGTACTGTCTCTGCGGTTCTGATCATATTCATCTTATAATTTACAGTAACTTTAGTTATAGCCCCCTCCGATGAGGTACTTCTTGGGCCTACTCAGGCCATGTTAGGTACGAACTTTGGGGACATAGTCGCTGTTGTCCGAGCCCAAATCGACAAAGGTCTTCCAACTAGCAAACATAAGATGATTGCTGACCAAACCAGTTTCTTCTTGCTGAGTCAGATGAACTCGGGAAAGATTCCTGCTGGAAATGACCAGTATTTCCTGAAGTCGATCTTCTTGTTTGGGGATTGTCATAACCCACACCAGGAATAAGGGTATGATTACATGAATAACGCCCAGCTTATGCCATAATAACGACATAGAACGATGTCTAGTTCAATAATACTATCAACATATCTCACACAATATATATAAGGTACCTGTCATGCTATCTCATCTCCAAAAGGAGGAATAATATAATGATATAATAATGGAAGACAATACTCAATCATAATATAAACTAGAGGAAGAAATGGCATGACATAGAGTAAAAGGAAGAAATACAAAGAGTCACAAATATATCTCAAGTCAAAGTCCATACTCTAATCACCACAATAGTCTCCAAAATAATAATACATGCCAAGTCTATAAGAGTCAAATATAATGCAATATAAAACTAAGTCTCCTCTGTGACTAGTTCTACGTCCTCCTATACTAGAGGTGCTAACTCTCCTGCTGGCTCGCCATCTTGTGCCCCATAATATGTGGGATACATCTCCACTAACTAGTCATCTGAAAAATATATCCAATCAGGATTAGAGCGAAGTACAAAAATCTGAAAGCAGTTCCAAATACATGGTAGATGATATATTACAAGTAATAGAAAAGAATACAAGATATACTAGTAACTAAGAAATGAAAATGAACTAGAATAATCATGTAAAGTACTGGAAGGAAAGAACATGCAATATAAAATAACGACAAGTAATGGAAATGGATAATACTAGCTAATGTGCCTCAGAGTACAAGTTCGTTATGTGATCGGTTTATGTTAAACATGAATGCAATAAGGTAACTCAATTACATGTGTGATGTGTAATCGATATATACACGAATATACTAGGGCTTTGATCACATAACCAACTCCTAATCTCCCGTCCCCAACCAATACTCATGGATCTGATCATGACACGTTACGAACATGAGTAATATAGAAATAATGTACACGAGCAGTGTATGAACACGAAGTACATGATAATCAATACTCGATGCACATGATAAAATATATGTGAAGGAGTACCCGCTGAACACGGTAAGGGGATAACATCTCCTGACAGGATCCATATAGTACCAGTTCCTGTAACCACTATGTCAGAATCAAGTATACAGTTGTAGAACATGTGATATATACACTATCATGAAATAAAAACTAATAGAAAGATGTACTCGCCTCTGGTCCTGAGCAAAGGGTGTATCTAGATGCCTAAGTTGGTGTCACACAATCCTATTTAGAAAATATTATGTCAAAATGGTGTAATGTGTGTAAAATACTAAAATGAGCTCAAACATGCTTTTCTAGGTCAATACTAGGTCACTCTAACTAAACTAGGCCAAAATAGGTTCATATTAAGTTAATTGGTCTATCTATACTTACACTACATTACCTAGTGAAACCTTGACTTATAGCTCGACTGACATCAATACTATACTAATTTAACCCTGACAAATAACTTAGTTATACACTAAGTTAACTCATATATATATATATATATACTGACATTATATCATAATTTACTAACTGGTACTAATATATACTTGACTAACACACTAACTGATATCAATATAGACACTAACTTATCTTATAATACTAACAACTAACATCTAGTTCATTAACTATTATTCACTAACTTAACTGTATCTCTATAGCTAACTCCTACCTTAACTGATATTGATACAACTGATATACTAACTTAACCTCTACTACTAACTAATAGCTGATACCTCATTACTTGGTATCAGATATACTATAATATACTGATATAAACTGACATTAACAACCAACACACACACACACACACACACACACACATACATATACATGCATATATATATATATATATATATATATATATATATATATATATATATATATATATATATATATACTCACTAATACTCTAATATACACTAACCAATCATTCCTTAACTGAGATCTCCACTGAAGTGAGTATCACACTACCTGATACAACTGAACTCCACCTCCCCATTGACCTTACCCTGATCTAACTTTATACCTTTCTTACATCAACGTTCATGTTGAAACAAACCCAATACGAGATAGGACTCGGGTGATAATTAATTTGGTCGAAACGGTTATGCGACGGTAAATGATAAGACGGTATTGGAGAATTGTCGGACGGGACTCTCACGATTAGAGTTGGTGATATTAAAGGTAAGTTGGCGTATTGAGTTGGATCATCGCTTGGATGATGTGCGTTGCTATTAGTAATGCTAAACTTGAAATTGGGTGAGATTGGGGTAGACGATAACTAAATCGAACCATAGTTCGGTCAATTCATATAGCAGAACGATCCGCGTTTCGAAAGATTTTCATGAGTAGCTTGTCAGACTTAGCTGTCACTAAGCTTGGTTGAAATACACATATTTGGGGGACGCCTTGAATATGGGTACGATCCAGACTTAGCGATATGCATAACTCTGATGCAGCTGCAAAGGGAAATATTCGAATTCGCATAGATGAGTATGGCAACTGAAATAGGTTAGCCTCAACCTAAACTATCATAAAGGAAGGATTGTATCGTTCCTCGTGCTACCGAGATAGTTTTGCGCTAAGGCGCAGTGCGAGACTGAGTTTGGGAATGCAATAGTTGTACAAAGGGATTATTCGGATAAAATGATTAACTACTCGTGCGAATTGAACGAGTAAAACGTATAGGAAGTTAAGTTCGATTGAACCAAAGACTGGAAGGATTAGAGCGTACCCCAGGTGGGCAATTTAGCTCTGTGCTAAGTGCAATATAGACTGAGTCAGAAAACGTAGGTGATTGGGTGCGATTACTTAGCGTGATTGGACGGTGACTCAGAGAGATTGATGCAAACAAGATTGGAAAATTAGCTGAGATTCTAGCTTTTGGGTTTAGGCGTAACGATGGGTTTCGATAGGCGACGTCAAGTAAACTGTCAATAGGCTCAAATGCGTTGGGTTCCTATAGAAGGTAACAAGTTGGGCAAGTCCACCCAATTATGAGTTGTAAGTGCCCATTGAGTTATAGAATACCATGTGCTTGGGTATTACAGCCCTGCGCCGGGCGCAGTAGATTTTTGAGTCGGGAGTGCAACGATTGAGTTGAGTATAGTTCGATAGCATTGAACGGTGGAGTCGTTCGATGAGAGTTGGCTAAATATTGGCGTAACGCATGGTGAGAAAATAAATGATTGTGGTATTAAGGCAGCCCTTGAAAGTTAGGCAAGGTGTATAGAGTTTGGTTTAGAAGTTGTGCGATAGTACGAGTTTTGCTCAGGAAGTCTCGAGGACAAGACTTGTTCTGAGTGGTGTATAATATAACGACCCGCTCCGTTCAACCCGGAGGGCCGATTCAAATGGCACAAATATAGCTATTCAGTCCGTCTTGCTCAGCGAGATGGCTCGTTCGATGCAAAGGGATTTATGCTGGGATCTTAGTTGGAGTCAGACTTAGGCTATCAGAGGCGCGTCCGGAGTCTCGCTCGACCGATGCGATACATCGCTAAGGTGGGTGGCCCCGGTGAACCTGTCTCTACTTAGCTGCACACTAAGAAAATGGATGTTACATGCTAGTTTACAGGCAATAACCTTTGCATGCTAATAAAAGAGATGAACGCACATAGCTAAGGGGATAACCCCGCCTTATCATTTTATAGAACATGGAGAATTTACTTGCTATATGCGTAGTCGGGATTGTTGAGTTGGAATATAGTCATTTCCTTCATATATGCCATAAAATAGTGTGAGTTCATACTGAGGTATTGCACCACACGGAATATGACACAGGACGGAGTAAAATCAGGTTACATGCATGAACGAGGAAGGCTATCAAGTAGTCGTTCCGAGTCAGGAGATGGAAGGAAAGGAAGGTACTCGGGATATGCTGATCACCGAGGCAGTCTCTAATCAGAGAGCTGCATGAAGAAGAAAAGATCCGAGTGTAGTCCTCGGCTAAGATAGATCCGAGAGTTATCCTCGGCTAGGATTAGAATGTGGGGGAGTAGTTGCATGGTCACGGACAACTGGTTGCGCACCAGGTAGAGAGAGAGTCCTCGATACGATTGCTGAGGCATCCGAATCATGTCGGCCCGGGAGGATAGTGCCAGTGTAGTCCTGGCAATACGCTAGCTGATGACTAGCGGGCGAGGGCGTGACATCCAGCAAGGCTTGCTACCGACCTGGATGGGCGTCGACTCGTTAGACGGCTAGGAGACATCCAGCAAGGCTAGCAACCGAGCTGGGAAGACGGCCGTCCATCACAGATTATGTCCATTATGGCTAGCAGAGGTAGTGACCTTCATATAGATAAGTCATGTTTGGATAGCGGCTATCCGTATTAAATAAAGGAGAAACGGGAAGGTGTGCGTTTGTACGATATTTTGCATAAGTAAAGTGGATGCACAGTATCACATATATTTTTAGTAAAAAATGGGTCTTGTGGGGCAGAGGCACGGCATAACACTTGGGTTTTATAGTTGTTCTTGTTATTCCGTAAATTATTGCTTATATTGCTGCATATGACAGGGATGGCCAAATTATAAGAAATGGTAAGGTGAACTCAATTGTTCATTATTTTGACACTCTTGAGCTGATACGGAGATTTCTTTCTTTATATTGCCATGTAACTGATCCTAAGGCAAAAGAATAGAAAGACAACGAAACCAGTCGGTGCACATAACTAATGAACGTGCTTGTTTTGTGGCGTGGGCGAGAGGCCTCCCCACCAGTGCATTCAATGTACTGATACCCAACCAGTCTGCATGCAGGGTGCAGGGGGAACTCGTACGGATTCGGAGATCGCTTAACGCAATGGGGCGCCGGACCGCACTTGGTGTCTTGGAGCGTGGCGCACGAACCCGGAGCTTGCATATATGAGGCATAATATATGGGATCATCATCATCCAGATCGTTTGTATCGGTTCTAAGCTTAAGGGCACATTCATTTTAAGAGAGAGAGAGAGAGCATGAGCGATTTATAATCTTGGCCTAGCGCCGCTTGTAATCTTTACTTCATATCAATAAAGAGCTTGATTTGGATTCAATACTTGTGTTCATTTTATGTTTTCGTTTTGTCGACTTTGTGAACTAGTTATCAAAGGCCGTTTTGGTATTTGTCTTGCGCGGGCGCAACCCCAGGCTCGCACGGCATCGCGTCCCGATGGAAACGTACGTCCCGCGGGAGCGCTTGCGCGGTGATTCGCGTCTAGCGGGGATGGCCGATTCTGGCGGGAGATCGGGGCATGACATGGAGCACCCTCTTGATGTTACTAACTGCTACTATGGTGGCATTAGGCAACTAAATTATTGTTGTGACATGCAGTTACCTGCTCGAGCTCTCTTTAGTAACCTTGCTGCCAAATGTAGTTGTATCAATTGACTTGGAATGCCAACAAGGCAATGGCTACTGCTACTACTAAAGGACAATAACTTGAAGTTGCTACAGCAAGCTCCATAACCCGATCCCCTTAACCTGGTATATCTGATACACAAGTATAATTCACCACTCGAGCTCTTTACCTCGGTTAATGCACCTTAATAATAACACACACACACAGTCGGTTAACTAAATTAACTAATGCACAGCTTAAACCAATATTTCACACTGAAAAATATAGTGCGCATGCCAACACTTAGCTTCCCCTTCCTCACCTGGCTTGAAATGCTAATGTTGTTGTTATTGCTTGATGTCTCTGTGCAGACAGAGCCCCCCACTGTCTCATCCATACACCCACAGATCCCCACAACAATTGAAAATACTCCCCTTCACAACACTGTCAGTCGTGTTACAAGCACACGCACATACAATCACTCATAAATACACACCTTCAACACTATTAAGAATATATATATATATATACACACACACACACACACACACACACACACACACACACACACACACACTATAGTATTAAGCGTGCCACATCCACACTAAGAGTCATTTTCTCGTACACCTATAAAGTATAGTTGAGATACTCATAATACAAACCTACCCCAAGTGTCAACACTCCCACTTCAGAAGCCAAAATCCCAAATATACTATAATAATCATTCATACATATCAAATACACATAATAATAGCTATTTGAACTAGTTACAATAAGAATTAAAGAAAATTGCACAAAATCATCAACAATGAGCTCCATATCACACAGTATCATGATAGGGCCTACTTGTATCCAATTATGGACATGTAACTAGTCACAAAATTCTGATCTAAGCCTAATTAGACCAAATAGTTTAATGACATACACTTGATGTGTCAATTTTGTAATTTCCCCAAATTGAACACACAAATTTATGTAAAAGTATAAAAATACATCATTAGGCATAGATCTTCATCCTATAGGTAGCCATATGCCATGGAAGGGTTCCTAATGGTCAAATACATAATTTGGAACCTAAATTAGAGGAGAATTCATATCTATACCTATTGGAAGATGGATTCCAAATAAATTTCTCAATTGGACACGATCCTGACATGATCTCCTTGCTACAAGCTCCTCTTCCAAGTGCTCCTTGCAAATCCAAGCTCCAATGCTCCTTACTTGATGAAATTAAGAGGAAATAAGAGAGAATGGGGGTGAATTGGTGGAGGAATAAAATGAATTGGGGATCTAAATGAATGGAGAGAATGAGAAGGCCTTATATGGCCGGCCCCCCTTTCCTTTCTCTCCAAGCCACAACAAATGTCCAAGTTGCCTCTTACTAATCTAATCTACTATATAATGCCAAAACTAGGCTTCACCGTGAAAATTTTTTGTTCCAAAAATACCCTTCATCATTTAAATATGTATTAACTACGTATTAAATGTATGTATGCATGCATGAGACAACTTGGGGAATGATAGTTAATAAAACAAAGATATGCATGTATGCAAAGTAGGTAGTTTGGAGAATAAAACAAAAGTTAATAAATAATGCATGCAAAATAGGCACATGGACCCAAGAGATAAGAGAAACATTTTCTATTCCCGTCATTTAATTTCTCCCAACTTTCATGCTCCTTTCTATTAAATTAAGAAATTGTCGTTTGCTCTTTTAATAAACTATTTTTTTTCCAAGTAATATAAAATACGTGCAACGCACGTGCGTATATACTAGTTAATTATTAAGAGTAATTAAAAGGGCTATATTGAAAAGTCTCTACACTAATACAAATTTAGCTAATCCTCCTAATTAATCAAGGAAAAGGGTCTAATTTGGCCTAGTCTAAAGTTGGCTCCATATTGTCATGACTAAACTAATTTGGGTCTAACATTATCAAGTCCAATAACTAGGCTAGCCTACTAACTAAAAAAAAGTAGCACAAAGCACAATATAAATTGTTAGCACCATATAAATAAATATTAATCCACTAAATTTTTTTTGTACACAATGACTAAAATACCCTTATTTGGAAAAGTGAGGGTGACAGGGATGCCTTGACCACTTCAGTCCCCGAGATAGTGAAGATCAGGGAGAATTGGTTCTTTACTTATCACGAGACAGAGATGTCCATTCCAACTATCGAATGCCACATACCATTGTCAGATTTCAAAGTAGTAATGGTTCCGAGGAAAATGGACTGAGATTTGACTCTAGAGCAAGACCGGGCTATCATTGGCATGATCCGACCCGGGACTGGAAAAAATAAGAGAGAGATTTTCTACCATAAAGAATTACCTTCTTATTCCTTTCTTGGACTGATACCTAGTGTGATGGGGAGTGAACTGGGACCGAACCTTAGTGCCTATGGTGCAGACTCTTTTCTCAACCAGATTGCTAAGAATGGGTCTTTTCGACTGGGAAGTTACGAACAGTCGGTTGGATTCATTATAACATCTCTTAGAGTTTTCTGACCATGTGGGTATTGAAGAAATATGAGCAAGACCTCAAAGCAACTGGCTTATTCTTTGCCGTCAGGGGCACATGTTATGGATTAGAGATGAACCGTTCCTTTTTTGTTGCTTTAATGGAGATGTACAAGTGCTGCACATGGACTTTCTTCACACCTGGTGGCGAAATGGGACAAGCCTTGCACAAGATGTATGAAATTTCAAAACTCCCTTGGGGTGTAAAGCCATATAAAGAATACACCCATAACAATGATAAACTCGGGGAGCTCGAAAAAGATAACCCATAGTTATTGGCTGTGTATAAGGAGTTGTTGTGTCATCACATCATCTGTCAGAAGTTAACCAAGAAAGATAAGTCATCTGAAGGGGCCTCCTCCCCATACCACAAGTTGGACTCACCACCTCTTATAGAAGAGAAAGGATCGAATAAGGTCTATATCCGGGAACCACAATCTCAGAAAGAGATCGCAAACTTGATACGGGAGCGCCAAAAGCATGTCGCTGAAGGTGACGAAGCCAGTGACCTTTCTGACGATCTTGACTACTTTTATATGGACATGTATAAACTATCGGATAAGGCAGTGCTGGCAGGATTTTTGATGATTTGGTTACGAAGTTACGTAGTCCCTGGAGGGCCAGGCGCGATAGACAGGATCAGTCGCAACCTTATCTTTCCAGGCGTAAAATTAGCATTTGGCTGCAAACTTGTGCAACTACCGGCGATGAAATACAGTATCCATCTCAGTCTTCGAGTTTTTGTCTCAAAGGTAAAGCTTCATCCCGGATCCGAGGATTTTAACAGTGTTGAATTACCCTATCTCTACTTAATGGGTTAGCTCTTACTGCATCACCGGTCTCTAATGCACTACGGGACCGAGGACAATATGTTGGAAGGAGATGCCTTTATTTGACAATATCGTGGGATGGAGTGGCTTCATACCAATGTTCCAGCATGTAGAAAGGCGCTTGCCTTTATGGCGGGCTAGAACATTCTTAATGACAGTCCCTGACTTTTCTGGAGATGAGAGAAATATCGCCCATAAGAATAACAGAGTGGATGCTTGCACTTTATCGGAGAAGGTCTTCCATTTACTTCTTGTCATTCTCCCCTCTTATTTAGTATATCATAACATGAACACTATTTTCCTGGAGTCTTACTTACCAAGCAAATTTGCTAGCCAATTCGAGTATAGCCTAATTCTTTCTAGGAAACCCAAGTTCTTGCATTGGGTACAGCAGTAATTTACTTGATGGGGCCCGGAAGTGGACATACTACACTACTAATTATACATGAGCTTAATTCATATATCTTGTTGTCGATGCTCTACCGAACATATTATTCACAATGACAAGCTTTTATTGTACAACGAACGCCCTACCATCCAACTTTGATTTTAGAAGAAGTTTCATTGAAGGCACAACACTAATGCCTCATGATGAAAAGGCTCATAAAACTCCCAAAAAGGGTAAAGGCATCGTCCTGGCACCGTTAGTTGAACATGAACCAAAATCGAGGAGGAAATCCCTTCTAACAAACCTTCGGCTCCAGTTGATTACCCACCGAAGCACAAAACTTCTTTAACACAGCATCCTCGTCATTCTAAGAAGGCGAGAGTTGAAGCTGTCCTAGAGACGGGATCCATAAAGGAGTCGATGTTTTTGCGAAGGACGTTATGAGAGAAGAGGTAGGTGTCACTACCACATTCCAAAAACAGGGATATTTTTGACTTTTTAGATATTACTAATATTATGGTATTTATATTAAATGATTTCTCGATATTGTATTTAAATTAAATAATTGCATGAGGTGTGTATTTAAATATATTATATATATACAGTGTTCATTTATGTTTGAGCTGGTAGACTTGACCTAGAAGCCCAGTAGATGAACACCTGTCCGAATTATGGGATTATGTGGTTAATTATTTTATTTAGAATTAATTTATTGGAGGTCGTAATTAATTATCGTAATTTATTTAATTGTTGTACCTTACCTTTGCTTCGATATTTGGAGCGCTACCCTCGCTTTTGGCTTCCAACAAATTCATAACCTTGCTATAGACATGCCCGCCTTCCATTCTAATATTTTTGCAACTCATAATTATGCTTTCTTGTGCTTCATTTTAGCCGCACAATATTCGTCGCGGACGTTTATTTAATTCCTAAATAAATTCCAACTTTGTATCGTTGTGCGTTCCAATCGAAATTGGAGGCAATTTTGACCTATTTTTTGTGCGACCCAAATTAAGGTAGTATTCTGTTCTGAGTCTTCTTCACTAATGGTATTGACCCGACCTGATTTTGGCCCCATGTCCTCCTAATTAATTTTAGAACACAACTTGTATTTTATTTCTAATTAAATTAAGGATACCATTTTGACTGATTTCGTAAATTTTGATTTAATTCCAGTACCCTGCTAATTGAGCCCATACTAAACACACAACGCCCCCTCACCCTACAAAATATCGAACACTGAATCGCCCCACAAATTTTCATCATTTTATGCATCTGTGCAAATATCCAAATTTAAGGGGGCTAATTTGCAAATTTGCATTTGGTGTCAACACCCCATTGGTTCAACTAAATGGAGAAGCCCAACATTGACTAGTCAACACCCTCACCCACATGAAGAATTCCTCCATGTCTAATCTTGGCCATCCATTCAAAGGGTGCATCCTCACCCTTCATTCCCGCACACTCTCTCCCTATTTAAAGTCACATCACCCACACCCTTCCCAAGAAAAACCCTAATCCCCAAAAACCTAGGTCCTCCCCCACCTCCTCACATGCCTCCAACCGTAGGCTTTTAATTTTCCCCATTTCCTTTCCCTTCTTCTTCTTTTTTCTTCTTCTTATTCTTCTTCTTCCTTTCTTCTTCACCTCCTTTTTAATTTTTTGAAATCATTAGAAAGGGGGGGGGGGAACCTCACCATACAACCACAGTTACTGTTCCACAGGCCCTGACCCCGACTCCCTTCTCCAGCCGATCCGCCGGAGCCCACCTCGCTCCACTGCATCCCGACCCCGGCGGCAACCGAGCTACACCGCAGCTCCCGGCCAGCCGCTCCGGCGAGCTGCCCTCGGCCAAGCACCCGATCCTGTGCAGCGCTCCCCGCTGGCCTGCTCTTCCTCTTGCACCCACTGTCCCCGAGCCCGACCCCGGTCCGTGCTCCGACGTGGTCCAGCACCCCGTACCGTACGGCTCCGGCGAGCCTCGCCACCCGCAGCCTACTCCTCATCCTCCCTGTATCACTCTCCTCTCCGGACTGCATTCACGGCCACCACCACTATCGTTCTTCCCGGCATCGAGCCCTCAGCTCCTCCTCCCTTCCCTGTACTCCGACCACCACCTTCACCTATCACCACCACCCCGCTCCGCTCATCCCTCGCACCTCCACTCCGGCGCTGCAACTCAGCTCCGGCCAGCCTTACTACGAATATTACCACCACCTCATCCTCCCTGTCATCATCCCCTCCGGCCTGAGCTCCGGCCAACCCCAGTGAGCTCCCTCTCCTCTCCCTCTTCCCTCCTTTATTTTATATATATGTATGTAAATATGTGTATACGTGTGTGTATACGTATACGTGTGTATATGTGTATGTGTATACGTATTAAATAATATATTTTTAATATGTATTTTTGGGGTATATATATAAGTAGTTTATATATATATGTTATATTGATATATGTAAGTACATATATACATATATATAAACGTATTTTTGGTATGTGTATATACATATATATATATATATATATATATATATATATATATATATATATATATATATATATATATATATATATATATGTATGTATTTTTGGTATGTATATATATACGTAGTATATATATATATAATTATATTGGTATATATGTACTATATACATATTGGTATATGTATACTCTAGTATATGTGTATTGATGTATATATATACATGTATACAAGTATATAGTATATGTATTTTATTTGGTATATATATATATAATTTAGTGTATATACTTATACCTATTGTATATAATTATTGGTATACCCATAAATACGTATTAATTTAATTATTGATATATGTCCATAGGACTGTTGGTTCATCCAGGTGATACTCTGGAACAGGACATCAGTATTTACCAGCTAAGGACCCAAGGCAAGTACATTCTCTGATAATTTCCAATTCCTTGATAATTTCTATAAGTTCAGTAATCTAGAAATGTTACATCTGAATCCTTGACACTGTGCTACACGGACTAGTATATAGCTTGGATCTGCAGTCATGAGATGTTATATTGATTATCGTTTTGACATTGTACACGACATATATATTAGACATCGTACATGATAGATTGGATATTGCTCGTGTATCGTAACGTGTCATGATTGGATCCACAGTACTAGTTGGGGGCGGAGAAATTGCTAGTGAGAGATGTGATCAAATATCCATTGTACAAGTAAAATATTATTGGTGTTAATCATACCCCTCACGTATGATTAGCCAGACTATGTAGCAATCGTACATGTTCCCAAGCTGATCACATTTCGAAGCTACTATTTCAAACACTTAGAATAGATTACAGTACTCTTTTTAGATCATATACTACATCACCAGTATATGATCATGTACCTTGTTCTCTTTATTTTATATATGCACTGACTGTATCACATTGCCTATATTGCCTGTCTCTTTACATTGTCGGTCTCTTTATTTGCCATTGTATTTATTCACTGTCTTCTCTCAGTATATAGCATTATCTATTTATTGCTTTATAGTCCTTATCAATTAAATTGAACTGTTATTTGAGATTGTACTTTGCTCCTTCCTGACTGAAAATATTTTTCCAGACTATGCCTTAGAGGACCGGTGTCCGACACTTTATGGACCATATGGTGAGTAGCTGCAGACTTGGTAGTTCAATTATGATTCCGGGAGGTCTAGCCGGAATAACTAGTTTTCTAGTTAGTCCTTTTAGTAGACTATTTGGTGCCAGATTTGTCTTCGGCATACTTGTTGAGACATGGATATTTGTTGAGTTAGATTATTACATTTAGACTTGTGTTGTATTTAATTTTATTTGTTCGATATCTTATCGTGCTGTAGTCATGTGATTGAGTATGTGTTCGTATTATTTTGTGTCATCCGTACCTCCTTATGGAGATTGGATGCTTGTGTGAGATTGGCTAGATAGTATCATGACCTTGACAGCATTCTACCGCCGATGCTGCGGTGTAGGCTGGACGTACCCGCGTACTCGTGCCCCAATTCCGGGTACGGGTCGTGACAGTAGGACCCCTTGCGTTGGTGTTCTCTGGATCAAATCCTACCCTAGACGTTGTGGTGGTATCCATAAAACCTCCTAACTTCATTAATGTGCAACCTTTTTATAAAACTTTCCCCCTTGGTTTGTCTGAATTTATGCAGAGGTCAGAAGCAAAAATGAGGAGGCTTTCCCGAAGGGCTGCATCTTCGGTGTTTTCCTTTGAAAAAAGAGGATGTGGACATCCTTGATACACCAACCCCAGAACCAGAAGTCCTAGCTGGCATGGAGGAACCTGATACTTCCCTAGCCAACATCTCCATGGATGATATAGACTCATTGGGAGAGGCTCTTACAGCACTAGACTAGCCTCATGTCCTGACGACTTCTCCAAGTACGTCATTTTCTAATGTCATAAGAGATGAGATATTTCACCTGCAATAATCACTTCTCTTAGTGAGGTTACCCATGTGTTGGCATTATTCATGTTCTGTTTCCCCTGTGAGAGTAGCTATTTTAGAAGGAGAGGAACATGTGGAAGAAGAAGTGGAGAGCCTTATTAAGAGGCCCAGATCTACCCCGAGTTTATTTGGGATTAGAATTGAGGATATTACTGAGAAGCCTCCGACCTTATCTGATATCGAAAAGGCTGTTGTAGCTGGTCCTTCAGAAGTGGAGATTCCGAAGACTGATGCTACAGAACATATTGCGGCTATCTCTTCCGATATCATAGTTGAGGAAATCCTCAACAAACCATCATCGGGTGTCGATAATACACAGAATATCAGTGCTGGCTTATCTAGTCTCAAAATAATACTTTCAACTAGAAAATATGTAGTCTCCAGTCGTGCAGCCCCAGAGACTGACCAACCCCTCTTTGTGGCTTCACCTCATGCTTTATCTAGTGTTATTGTATCTGCTTCACAACCCTCTGGAGTTTTAACTTCTCAAACCCTCTGATACCATCTACGCTCGCTGAGGTAGATGAGACCGTGAAGATCCACATTCAAAGCTTGTATCTACTATTGAAGCAAGGGATTCAAAACATCTTGGAGAGGCACAAGTCTTTCTCTTGGGCCAAATTTTTTGCAATGGGCCAAGTCAATACTTTGAGGGATTTTCCTGGCTTCAAGCAGACAACTGACTTGCTGCTCCAGAAATTAACTAAAGTATAACAACGTCTAGTTGAACTACAACGGGCATAGAGAGCAGACATGACTGCTCTAGTGATTAAGGAACATGGTCACCTCCTTGACTATGTGACACAGGAGAAGACCTTCTTTGCGAAAAGCAAAAATTCTCTGCAGTGCGACCACCAATAGTTGCTAATCAAACATAATGAATTAAATGATCTTGGGGTAGCCAGCCTTGCTCTACAATATTTCATAACCCGATAAATGATTTACGTTACTGAATAGATCAAGCAGCTCCAAACCAATTATAAGATGTTAGAAGCTGATCTTCAAGAAGCCCACCAAGAGCGAAAAGCAATGTGTGGAAGGTCCAGTCAGGTAGCAAAGTCTTCTACTATTTTGGATGACACCCTAAAGAAGTTAGAAGACAACCACAAGAGATTTGCTCATTTCAAAGATCATGTCGTTACAGCTCGTGAGGCTGAGCACCGGGCTAAAGCGAGGAAAGATGCTACCATTGCTTCCCTCCGGGGGCGAATAGATGAGCTATGTACTGACACATAGCATTTGTAATCTGTTCTTTCCTTCTTCTTTTTTATTTTGTTTTGGTTATTGTTTGAGCAACCCCTTATGTATCTTGTTTTCATGTAAAAGAAATAAAGCTTTCATTTCGTCATAATTGCGTGTGAGCGTGAATATTATACTAGGGTTAATATGGACATAGTATAATACTGTAGTTGTTAGAGATATCCACTGGAAGAATTTTAGTGGACTCATTATCTATAGAGCACCTAAGGGCAGGTGCTGATAATAAGTTTGAAATAAAACCCTATCAAAAGTGATATGGACGTGATAGGGTTAAGATAATTTTGCTGAAAACAATTTGTTTACTTATCATCCCTAACGTACTTAGATCTAAGTACAGATGATAAGTTGAAACGACAGGCACCATCAGAGGTATTATGGACGTGATGGTAGAAAGTCGATAAACAAGAATGTTTTCTCAGAGGTAATATAGACATAACAAACTTCTTAATTTAGGATTCCACTAAAAATATCCCTTTCAGAGGTAATGTGGACATGGATATAAATCTGTGGGAATAGAGACTACTATTTGGGTGATTTTATCCTAGTTGGGGAAGAAATCTTTAAGAAGAGAATCTTCGATCCAACTGGGGATCGCAATGAGATATCCAAGAAATCTTCGAGAAGAGAATCTTCGATCCAACTGGGGATCACAATGGGATATCCCTGAAACAACTAGGCTCTGAGGACACACGTATTTGCTTGAGGGAATCAATTTTGGGTGATCTCAACGAGAGTGTTTCGTTGGACCTAAGAACTGCTCCGTTGGAGAACTTTGGGAATCCATAATATATTGCGTATTCAAGACTCTTGAACATAGATAATGGATTCTAGGATATCATGTGGGGAGTAAATGTATTACTGTATATTTGTACTGCTGGATATAAGATATGGTAAATGTAAATTCTAGACATTTTATAAATGACGCTGGGGATGAACCATCATATGTCTAGTTATAGTTCATACATAGTATTTCTTTAATAATTTGTCGTTGATTGGCATCATCAGTAGATCTCCGTTAGGATTTGCAAGCTTGTATGCACCGTTGGAATACACTGATTCTACGACAAAATGGTATTCCTACTTAGCTTGAAACTTTCCTGCTATTTTGTGCGTCATAACCATCGGTCTCATCAAAATTAAGACAAGGTCACCGACTTGGAATGCTCTTTCCTTTACCCTTTTATTGAAGCCTCCGAAAATATGTGCTAGATATAGCTCAATACGTTGTTGAGCCAGGAGACATTTCTTATCAAGTGCCTCCAACTCTTGTAACTGCAAACGATGATTGTCTTCGGCTGTCAACTGGTTGGTGAGGGCTACCAAAGGGAGGGAATTTAGATTTCTAGGGGAAAAACTATTTCGCTCTCGTAAACCTAGGAGAATGAAGTATTTCTAGTTGGAGTCTGGACCATTGTACTGTAGTCCCAGAGACATTCATCAAGCTTCTCGTTCCAATCATGCTTGTGAGACAAAACGAACTTCTTGAGTAACTTGATGATTGTTTTGTTAAACGCTTCTGCTAGTCTATTCGCTATTGTATTATATGTTGTCGAAGCTATGTTTTGGATTCGATTTTTATCATAAAATCGATAAAAATGTGGCTTACAAATTGTGGACCGTTATCATGGATGATCCTTCGAGGCAAACGAAAATAGTAGATGATGTGATATTTGACAAAACTGATCACGTTCGATACTTTCATTTTAATGAGCGATATAGCTTCCGCCCATTTAGAGAAGTAGTTAGTTATATTAAGAATAAAACGATGCCCTCTGGTTGACGGTAGACTAATTGGGCTGATGATGTCCATGTCCCATACTTCAAACGGTCAAGACACGGTTGTCAGGTGAAGAAACTCCGAAGGTTGGTGGATGAAGTCCGCATGGATTTGACACATCTTGCATTTTCTTGAATAATCTACAACCCCTTCTACCATTGTGGGCCAATAATAACCCATATATCGGAGATGATCCTACAACTTAGGACCTGGTTGGTGTGCACCAAGGTATTGCCATGCACTTCATGGAGCACTTGCTTTGCTTCTACACCTGTTAGGCATTGAAGTAGAAGTCTATCGTACGAACAACGATAAAATATTTGGGTAGTTATATCATAGTAGAGCCGGAGGGAGCATCTTTTAACAAAAGGATCTTCTTTCAAATCATCCAGAAGGATCTCATAGACCACGTAGTCTATGAAAGTAAACCTCTTGCCTTTAATGTCGATATTTGTCTCTGCGGCATAGCTTTGATACATGCACCGATTGTTCCTAGCACAGACCAATTCTCGACAAATCACTGTGATCGAATGTTATGTTTTAATAAGAATGACCAAGGAAGACACGAGACCAGCAAGAGCGTCGGCCTCGATATTTTATAACCGGGGTATCTAGATAATCCACCCCCAACTGTTTAACCAGTTGGATCCCGATGATATGAGCATTGAATTCTGTCACATTATTGGAATATGGTACCATCAGAGAGTATGCACAGCGGATGAACAAATTATCGGGGGAAACAAGCACTACACCCACTCCTACGATAATATTGCCCTTGGGTTATGTCCTTAAAGTACCGTCAAAGAACATTCTCCAAACAGATTCCTCCGTTGTCGTGTTGGAGCCTAACACTTCGTTTAGGATATCGTCATAAAGCTTCAACGTTTCTAGTATTGGGCGTGATGCAAGGATATCGGCTAATGCTTGAACTTTGATCACTTTTTGCGGGATGACCACCATGTCGTTTGGCGAAAACAGTATTGCTCATGTGTCTAGGTGAGAGTTTAGTGCCCCTGGCTTAGTCATGAGCACTCTGAGGGGATTAACTCGGTAAATGACATAAAGTGTCTGTCCGGTCACATAATGGCATATCTTCTGAATGGCGAAGATTAAAACAAGACATACCCTCTCGACAGGGTTATATCTGTGAACATGAATAAAATCTAACTACGCAACATAATTTCATAGCATAGTCTACCTGCTCAAATGATCGCATTATAAAGTATGTACTACTCATTGTCCAGTTATAAACTTTGAGCCACATTCAGTCTCTCGTGGATTAGTCAAAAAATTTGAACCGTATGTTCCACCAATTTTGGGCCAAGAATTTATAATTTTCCAACTTTATTCCAGCAGATGAGTGACCTACACTTTCGTCCAGACAAAATCTCGTACTGAGCCATCTGAATGCTAGACTAATAACTATTGTTGTATACAAATTCTGCCAACGGTAGGTTAACGTCCCAACTCGACTTCAAGTCCATTGCACAGAGTCGAAGCATGTCTTCGAGAATCTGATTTATTCGTTCTGTTTGTAGTGACCAAGAAAGGATAAACTACTCAGCCAAATTCATACTTGCTCAGTTTCACATTTAGCTTGTTCTCTTAAAGGGTCTGAAGCACAGTCTGGAAGTGATCTGCATATTCCTTTTCACTTTTTGAGTAGACAAGGATGTAATCGATGAATACTACCATAAACCTGTCAAGGAATGATTGAAATACTCGATTCATTAGATCTATTAAGGCGACATGTGCATTCGTCAGACCAAACGACATTACTAAAAACATATCATGGTCGTATCTAGTGCTGAATGCTGACTTCTGCACGTCATCTGGCTTGATCTTGAGTTGATGGTAATTCGAACGAAGGTCTATCTTCGAAAATACTGACGCGTCTTGTAATTGATCAAAGAAATTATTGATTATTGGCACTAGATATTTGTTCTAGATAGTAACTTTGTTAAACTCTCGATAATCTATGCACAGCATTATCGACCCATCATTCTTTTTTATGAACAAAATTGGTGCACCCCTTGGAGAGACACGGACGGATATACCCATGGTCGAGAAACTATTGCAATTGAACCTTCAACTCTTTTAATTATGCCGGGGTCATTATGTACGGAGCATTAAAAATCGGTCGAATATTTGAAAATGTGTCGATGGTGATTTCGATCTCCCGATCGGGTGGCATGCCGGGTAGATCGTCTGGAAACATGTAGGAGAATTCTGCCACAAAATCAGTATGTATTACGTTTGCACCATGTCACGCCCCAGTCCCAAAATCTATGAGACCAGACACGTGGCAATGGCCAGCTGGTACGACTTCGCAGGGCTTTCCAATTTAATGGACCCGACGAAGTGCACTTACGCTGTCCATGGTCAAGTGATCCAAGTAATAGTCTATTTCTAATATATAACAACTAAATATAAATCTCCATCCAGGGTAAGTAATCTCAAGAAAGAACGATACGCATCATCAGTCTGCAGCCCAATAACACATCCGTTCGAATAGACCAGAAGAACAATATAGGTCTATAAACACTAGGCTATATAAGCAGAATAAAATGGAAGTACTACAAGACTGAAATAGCTGAAAATATAAATATACCTGCAATGATGTCCATACTCTATTAGATCAAGTATCCTGCAACTGCACAAACAACCTGGAAGGGAACCAGGTCCTTAGAGGGACATAACAAGATACAAAAAATATATGCCATAAAGTAAATACTGAATAATAAAAGGGGGGGTGACCTAACCATCTAAGTGAATGCAATTTGAGGACAACTTGAGTGTATGGGAATGTGTAGGCTAGACATATGCTGACGTAATTCACCAATCGTGACAACCGGCTAGTGTATGCCACATATGCCTCCTATAACACGGGCACCTGATAACGTCCATCTCCGAGGAGCATGGTATCTCAAATAGTATAACGTCCAACGTTCTTTAGAGTGTGGTATCTGTAATATGAAACAAGTAACGTCCAACACTCTAGAGAACGTGGTATCTGCAATATATATACGTCCGTATCACTCCGTCGAGTGCGGTATCTGTATAGAAGGTGTGGGTGTCCCATACGCCTACTAGTCGTCCTCCCCGCCCAATGATCTAAGCATGTTGTATCCATAACACGCTTCCGCTACTACGCCGGGGCGTCGTAACTCTGGCTCATAGTTAACGTTAGAGCAAGGGTCCATCCCTACAACCAAACAAGGACAGGGATGGGACCATCGTACCACGCTAGTCTATGCTCCACCTACTAATAACTGCTAGTCTTCTAACATGCATCACTATTAGCAGTTATACCCTATCCGTCGCACGCCTACACGTACAGGTTGCTAACCAAATACGCAGGACCGTGCCCTACATGAGACTCACAACACGTGTACGAGATGTGTCAAGGCCTGGGAGTCATACCAATAACTCCACAACTGTAGGTGGGTCTACTAGACACTAAGTCAGATACTACTCCTAACGTCAACGCCTTCATTGACTACACCCGAGTCTGCTCGGACGCGCACATTTATATAATAAATAAATATGTAATCAAATATAATTGAATTTAAACAGTACAACAAGGCAAGGTATACTTGCCTGCGCGAGGCTGCTGATGACGGGGTCTCGGTACCGCGTCCAAGTCCGCAAGTCCCGTAGTACCTAGAGATGAGATACAAACCGATAATCAATAACCTATTCCACGACAGACGGGGATGCGACACACATCTACACCTAAACTCAGTCTCAGTCTCTACTTCCAGGGATAATACACTAGGGGGGTTGACCACAGTTAACTATCGGTACAATACATCCATCAACTAGTCATCTGTACACTCTCCTCAACCAGTCCTCATTCTTACCATAATCACCACGTGGATCAGTAGTTCAGGTATGCTCCATCATTATCCCCCTTGTTTCTTGCGAATGTTATCATGCACGTTTGAGTATGTGTCTTCCTTAAAATAATTATTTTAGATCTTAGATCTTCCTTTATACAACTATCATTACCATTTTTACCATAAATCACTGCCCATCGATATACATATAAAACAATAAGATAACCCTAAATCTCAATGCCTTCATACCTTAACTCCAAATAGCATATATAATCCCTCTACTAAATCTAAATCTTTCATATGTATAATTGATTTCTTCCTTTATACAAAAGTAAGGACAAGCTCTCATGAGACAACCCTTCTCCCTTTGTTCACAGACAATCCTTACAATATAGACACCATGCACTCCTCTTCCTACTTTTCATATGAATTTCATTCCTACCATAATTTCCATAACAATATTTATCACTACGGTTAGGATCCTCAACCACCACTTGCACTCTTGAATGATTTGGTAAGCCTACTCTAGCAAAACATATACATATATATATATTATTTGTTCCATGTTTCTCCCATCATAACCTACTCTATTTTCTTGTGCATTCCACCCATGCACCTCAGTTTATTCTCTTCATTATACCACTCTTGTCTCTTACTAAGCCAGGGAACAATATGGAGGTCAAGGTGAGACATAACCAATGTAGCTAAAGAAATTTTATAAAAATATGTGGTATAAGAAGACATCTAAAGCTCACCAGCCAGGGAAGGGATGATGATAATGCAGGGAGACAGAGCCCCGAGGTTTCCTCGCCGCGACGTGGCCGCTGACGTCGAGAACGTTGCGGCAGAAACTCCGTACAGCAGCGGTCGGCGGGAACTGCTGCAAAGCGGCGGTCGGGAAGATGCACGGCCGGTCGGGACTGAAGCGGAAACTGCAGCCGGAGCTGCCTCGTTCGGCCGCTGCGAAGCCGGCCACACTAGTTCTGCCGAGGGAGCAGCCGCGGGGGGGGGGGGGGGGGAGAAAGAAACGTTCACCGGCCGGTCGGGGGAGGTACTGCCGAAGGTCGGGGAAGAAGCTACTGGGTGAGAGCCGTCGGTCGGGGGCTGCTCAGCCGCGGGTACGGGCCAGAGCGCCTGCTGCTCAGTCCAACGGCGGTCGGGAACACAAAGCCGCGGCTGAAGCTGGAGTCGGGTGGTGGACTGAGCGGGTCAGAGCAGTTAGGCCGGCGGTCGGGGGAGCACAGCTGTGGAGGTGGCGTCGGCCCGCCGCCGGTCGGAGCGGGGGTAACAGACCGGAGTCGGGCCGGAGTAGGGTGTCAGTGGGACGGGGGGGTCCTTCTAGGAGAAGAAGAAGAAGAAGGAGAATATGTATGGTGAATAATTAAATGGAGGAGGGAGGTTACGTATAAATGAAGAAGGAGGGAGGAGAGAGAGTGGGGATGAGGTTTCCCAAATGTTGGGATTAGGGCCGGTTGGGAAGTGTGAGGGTGGGGTGAGGTGATGCTTTATAGGGGAGTGTGTAGGTTGAATGGAGGGTTGTGATTCTCCTAGGTAGATTAAATGGTTGTGATGTAATATGGATAGGGTGTGGGTTTCTTCATGAGGGAATTGGGATTGGAACCCCATTTTGGGACCCAACAAATAATCATGACCAATGAGGTGTTGCCAACAATTTGTTAATTGCAAATTAGCCCCCGTAAATTTGCGAATTTGCATGGACACATGAAATGACGCAAAAATTACAGAGAAAAATATATTTAAAATTGTCATAGTGAGGGGGCGTTGCGCGTTAGGCGCGGGTCAAATTTGAAGGGCATTGGGATTAATTTAATATTAAAATAGAATTTACAAGGTTGTTAAATCCCTGATTTAAGTAACGATAATGCGTCCCACGAATTTAATTTAATTGGGGCCCGCGGGGTCAAAATCTTGAAATGGCGCAAAGGCCAAAAATGGTGGGGGCTTGGAGTCAGTCTTGGACCCTTTTGTTGGTCCGACTCAACGGGTTAAGTTGGTATCCCAAAATTTGGAGTAACGACATAGGAGTCCGACACCGAATTAAATATGAATTTCGGATTCGATAAATTGTGCAATTAATTTAGAGCACAACGGAATCTGACTTTTTGTGATGGAAAAGTCCAGTGCCTAATTTGACGGGTCTAGTCAGAAGTACAATATTTGTATGGAATTTATGGGCTGAAAATGGGCTCCGAATAATTAGACAACGATAGTGCGCGCCAAGGATTTTAATTAATTGGATTAAAATTCCAGATAAATATACTCTATTCTAAACCCCAATAATTTCTATAAAAATTTTCCTGGCCCACTCTAACTATTCACAGAATAAATTTAGGGGGGGGTTTACATTCTTCCCAACTTAGAAAAATTTTGTCCCCGAAATTAAAAGTAAAGCACGATAATATCTAAAAGAATTTAAAATAACTAGTAATTAAATTGCCGTACGCAAATTTGTACCTTGCTCCTCAAATAAGTACGGAAATTGCTGCCGAATAGAATCCTCGCGCTCCCAAGTAGACTCGCCTGGTGAATGGTGCTTCCATGCCACTCTGACCAGTCGAATCGTCTGTCCTCTCAAAGTCTTCTCGCTGCGATCGAGAATCTCGACCGGCTGCTCTACGTAAGACAGACTAGGCCCAACTGTAATCTCTGAATGATCAAGCACGTGGCTAGGGCCTGCGACATATCTTCTCAGCTGCGATACGTGAAATACGTCATGTACTCCCTCTAATGATGGAGGTAATGCAAGACGGTAAGCCACTTCGCCAACTCGTTCCAGAATGTCAAAAGGTCCGATATACCTCGGACTCAGCTTGCCTCTGCCTCTGAATCTGATGGTACCACGAGTGGGTGATATCCTCAAAAATACGTGGTCACCCTCCTTGAACTCCAATGGCCCGCGGTGCGCATCTGCCCAGTGTTTCTGTCTGTCCTGTGCTGCACGCAGGTGACTCTGAATCTGCTTGACCTTCTCTACTGTCTGTGTCACCAATTCCAGACCCAGTATCTGACGCTCTCCCACGTCACTCCAACTAACTGGCGACCTATATTTCCTGCCGTACAGTGCCTCATAAGGTGTCATCTGTATGCTGGCCTGATAACTGTTATTGTAGAAGAATTCCACCAAGTGTAGATGGTCCTCCCATGATCCTCTAAAATCAATCATGCACGCTCTCAATATATCTTCCAATATCTGTATCGTGCGCTCTGACTGTCCATCAGTCTGTGGATGATACGCAGTACTGAACTTGAGATGAGTTCCTAAGCTCTCCTACATACTCCGCCAAAATGCGACGTGAATCTGGAATCACGATCCGATACGATGCTGCTAGGCACTCCATGTAGATGTACTATCTGTCTCATATACATATCAGCTAGTATCTCTGTGGATTGCCCTACTCTGACGGGCAAGAAATGGGCAGACTTGGTGAGTCTGTCTATGATAACCCAAATTGCATCCTTCCCGCTAGGGCTCTGCGGTGATCCTGTGACGATGTTCCTGTTAAAGTGTTCCCACTTCCACTCAAAAATTGGGAAACAACTGCATTAGTCCTGCAGTTCTCTGTTATCCAGCCTTGTCTTGCTGACATACCAAGCATCTTGCCACGAATCTCTCAATCTCTCTCTTCATCCCTTGCTACCAGTAATGTTGCCTTAAGTCTCGGTACATCTTCGTACCTCCGGGATGAATGGAATAAATCGAGCTATGAGCCTCGGTCATCAACTCTTGGCGTAGCTCGCCACTCGAAACATATAGGCGATCTCCGCACCTCCGCGTTCCGTCTTCATGAATCCTGAGTCTCGTCTGCAGGCCGGCTTCTGTTCTCTCTCATAGACGTCAAAATCTCGCATCTGTAGGCAATGCTGCCTTGATCTTCTCAATCAAAGTAGACTGAACCTCAAGACTGGCCATCTGTCCATCCATGCCTGGCAACACGATCTCTATCCCAAGTTCTTGGAGATCCTCTAGCAATTGCCGCTGCATCGTCAAAAAGTATGCCATGGGCTTCCTGCTCAAGGCATCTGCTACGACATTCGACTTGCCAGGGTGGTACTGCAACTTAATATCATAATCTGTCATCAGCTCTAGCCAACGTCTCTGCCTCATATTGAGCTCCTTCTGCGTGTAGACGTACTTCAGGCTTTTATGATCTGTGTAAATCTCAACACGCTCACTATAAAGGTAATATCTTCATAGATTTAGTGCAATTATCACTGCAGCTAGCTCCAAGTCGTGCGTCGGATAGTTCTTCTCATGAACTCTCAGCTGTCTCGATGCGTAGGCTATCACCTCGCCGTGTTGCATCAGCATACATTCTAATCTACTCCCAGACGTATCACTATACACTATAAATCCTTCTGATCCTGAAGGTAGTATCAAAATTGGTGCTGATGTCAGACGCTTCTTCATCTCACCGAAAAGCCGTCTGACACTCGTTGGTCCAGATAAACTCCTCGCCTTTATGCGTCAGTTGCGTCATAGGCGCATCTATCCTCGAGAAGTTTTCCATGAACCTCCGATAATATCCGGCAAGTCCGAGGAAACTCCTAACCTCCGTAACTGATGTAGGGGTAGGCCACGTCTCGACTGCAGCTATCTTCTCCGGATCAACTGATAGTCCATCTCCGGTGATTATGTGTCCCAGAAACGGTATTCTATCCAAGCAGAACTCGTATTTGCTGAGTTTGGCATACAGCCTCTCATGTCTCAGCGTCTCCAACACGATCCTGAGATGCCTCTCAGGCTCCTCCTGGCTCTTGGAATATATCAAGATGTAGTCTATAAATACCACCATGAACTTATCCAAGTACTGGTGGAAGACATTGTTCATTTGGCTCACAAATACTGCTGGCGCTTGGTTAAACCAAACGTCATGACTAGAAACTCATAGTGTCCATACTACGTCCGAAAAGTCGTCTTAGGAATGCCCTCTCTCCGTACCTAGATCTGATGATAGCTGGATCTGAGATCGATCTTCAAAATACATATGCGCCACTTAGCTGATTCAACTGTACCGTCCCGTTTTTCTTCGGCATAATTAAGATGGGTATTGCCCCATGGAGCAACACTAGCCCGACCGAAACCCTTGTCTAAAAGATCCTCCACGACGGACCCACAACTCAACCAACTCTATCGGTGCTAGTCTGAAGACGGAAAATTAACTGGCTCGGCTCTTGGAGTCAAGTCTATAACAACTCTATCTCTCTGTCAGGTGGCAGGCCTGGAAGATTATCTAGAATCACATCCTCAACCCTGATATAATATGGTGGTACACTGGTTTACCTCATGTGTTGTATACTCCTAAGGTAGATGGGCACCATGCTCCCAGGCTCCTTGAAGAAACTCAAACTCAGGGTAATCTGGTGGTCATAAATAATGTAATCGCGTCGACAATCTCGCGTCGTGAGGTATTGGCTCAACCAATCCATGTCTAGGATAAGGTCATAGTGTAGAGTAAACCTTAAAATAATTTCTCCCGTTCTGTTTCCAACATCAATCCTCAAAAGAAAAATTTTCTCGCCTAATGTATAATTCTCTTCTCCTCAAGGTTTTCCCTAAAATTTTATTCCTCAAATTCCTTCTTTTCGTTATTTATCTCCCTAAGTCACATAGTACAATAATGGTATCACTCAAGTACATACTAGAATTCCTGAAATCAGATCATTATCTTCCAAGTGAGATCCTAAAATTTCATCTCCTCTAGTCCATAATATCATTCCTGATATTGCTATCATATACAACCACTAGTTTCCAGCATTGGGCTATGCATTCCTTAGATTATTCTAGGTCTTGATCAACAATCTTTCCAGCTTCTTGTACTTCTAAGATCACTGCTATCTCGAGTACGAATAGGGTACTATCGGCTCCAATTCTCTTGCTATCCTTCCATACTAGTTCTAGGATCCAAAAGAACCTATCAGCCTACCCTACTGAGGGTAATATTCTTCTCAGAGATTATTGCACAATCATGTCTTCTGCCGTCTGAACTGCGATCTTCTTCTGGAGGAACCCATCAGGCGCAAGCGTCCGTCTTCCGAATAATAGGGGATGAGAAACAATAATAACGATATTGACAAAAATTGAGCGAATACAAATTGGAAGTCCAAGGGCGATAATCACATACAAGAGGAGTTTTAAATTCGGTTATGGATTGAGATCTTATTCACATTAATCCTAAGTTGCAGGCTCGTTCGGTACAGTAACGTAACCGAAACGATTTGCTCAGAGGACCTGCATGGGCCACCACTAAAACTATGTCATACCCCAGTCCCAAAATCTATGAGACCAGACACGTGGCAATGGCCAGCTGGTACGACTTCGCAGGGCTTTCCAATTTAATGGACCCGACGAAGTGCACTTACGCTGTCCATGGTCAAGTGATCCAAGTAATAGTCTATTTCTAATATATAACAACTAAATCTAAATCTCAATCCAGGGTAAATAATCTCAAGAAAGAACGATACGCATCATCAGTCTGCAGCCCAATAACACATCCGTTCGAATAGACCAGAAGAACAATATAGGTCTATAAATACTAGGCTATATAAGCAGAATAAAATGGAAGTACTACAAGACTGAAATAGCTGAAAATGTAAATATACCTGCAATGATGTCCACACTCTATTAGATCAAGTATCCTGCAACTGCACAAACAACCTGGAAAGGTAACCAGGTCCTCAGAGGGACGTAACAAGATACAAAAAATACATGCCATAAAGTAAATACTGAATAATAAAAGGGGGGTGACCTAACCATCTAAGTGAATGCAATTTGAGGACAACTTGAGTGTATGAGAATGTGTAGGCTAGACATATGCTGACGTAATTCACCAATCGTGACAACCGGCTAGTGTATGCCACATATGCCCCCTATAACACGAGCACCTGATAACGTCCATCTCCGAGGAGCATGGTATCTGAAATAGTATAACGTCCAACATTCTTTAGAGTGTGGTATCTGCAATATGAAACAAGTAACGTCCAACACTCTAGAGAACGTGGTATCTGCAATATATATATGTCCGTATCACTCCGTCGAGTGCGGTATCTGTATAGAAGGTGTGGGTGTCCCATACGCCTACTAGTCGTCCTCCCCGCCTGTCACGACCCGATCCCAATAATCTGGGTCCAGTCGGATCATGCCCAGCCTGCACCGTTGTGAGACGGCGGCAGTAAGCTGTATCAATCCGTAGTAACACACAGACATCTAGAATACATGAAGGAAATTCAATTTTATTGCTAAGTCCGAAAGAGAAATTCTTTTACAAGCAAATATCAAGCAAAACATGGTCCAGGGTTATTACTTCAACCCTGATTATTACAACTTGGAATTTAAAAGGGAAACAACTAAACATCGGCCTCCTGGCTAGGTTCAGCTAGACCTTCAGTACTCTGGTCCGGACCATAAAATGTGTCATACGCCTCATCGCCACCGTAATCACCTAAAATTGTTAATCTCCAGTCAGGAGGGAGCAAGAACATATATCCAATTCCAGCATCTTAATGATAATTAAAATGATGCAATAAAATAGTTTTGAACAATATTTATATTTTGTATGCAACAAATATGAGACAAGAACAGTAAATGTCGATGAAGCAAATGATGACAAACTACAATCACTAAAAGTGTTTTGAGAAAGGTAGCGTCCCGTGGCCGGTTGGGGTTGGAGGCAATATGTGTTCTAGTGAACACGGTCCGGCGTCAGTCCAGTGAGGTTGGACTTCAGCTATCCACAATGAGGCAATAAGGGGGCTTTGACCACGGGTGCTAACTTTTACTCCCCAGTTCCCAAGGCAATAATCAATGAGTCAATGAGTCAATCAATCAGTCAATCAGTCGGTTCCGTGAATCAAGTGTCGTCCCAATATATCCATATGACATGCAACATATTTAATTATAACTAAAATACAGGTTTTGAATTATATGAAACTTGCCTGGAGTTGGTTGGTGACGCGATCGCGACGGTCTCAACCTTAGTTACAGGAACCTACATTTATTAATAATCCGATTTTAGAATTAAAACAAAAACCCTTTAAAAACTTATTTAATATTTTATCGTATAAAATATTACATTTTATTTTAAGGTGAAAATCATTTTGTTTCTAATAAGATAAAATAGGAAAGTACGATTATAATAAATTAATATCATTTGTTTTAGCAATCAATTTATTTCTAACAAACTAGGCTTTAGGGGAAAATATTACTTAATTTTATTTTGGTAATGTTACAAATCAATTTGTAAGAGAATAATATTTTTGGAAAACTTATTTAAATACTAACGTATTATATTTTGAATACTAAAAATCATTTCAGAAATATATACTAAATAATTACTAATCTACGTAATTAACTATAAGCATATCAATTTCTAAGCTACCCCGGGATTGACAGAGCTTTATTCTGTCAGTCCCGGTCGGACAGGAGAATGGTTTTGGATGGAACAGCGCGTTCTGATAGTGGCACCTACCGGGAAGTTGATGGAGAAGCACCGAGGGGAGGCCTCGGACTCGGGATCGGGCACGGACGGGATCGGGGTGTTTCGAGTCCGACACGCGGTTCGGTGTCCTGGACGTGTCAGCGTGTCCAGTGGCGTGTTCGGGTATCCTCGGCCGTGTCCGGGTCTGAGCAGAGGGCGCAGACGCTGCACAGCACTGGGCGGAGGTTGGCTAGGCCCTGGGAGGTCCGGCGGGGTCGTCGGACAGCGGCTACGGCGAGGTCGGGCTCGCAGGGGAGGCCGACGGCGGGTTTGAGAAGAAGAGGGGAGGAAGAGGGCGGCGAGGCGCGGAGGGTCGTCGACCGGCTGGGGCGGCGCCGAGGGGGTTCAGGGGAGAGGATCGGCCTAGGGTTCCGGCGAGGGGTCGGTTTGGGGAAGGCAAAGGGAGGAGGAGGAAGCGAGGGGGGGTTCTTATAGGGGCTGGTCGGGCGGACGTGAGGCCGGGGAAGGCGGGACTGGGGGTGAACGTGGGGCTGCGTGCGGGTCGTGGGGAGAGAGGAGCTGGGGACGGGTCGGGTTGGGGGAATTGGGCCGGGCAGCTGGTTTGGGTTTTACAACCTTCCCTCCTTGAAGAATTTCGTCCTCGAAATTAACTACAATTGAAGGGAAGACAAGGGTAAACATACCTTAAAACATATGAGGGTACTTCTGTCTCATCTCAGCCTCTCGTTCCCAGGTGGATTCGCCTGGGGAGTGGTGAAGCCACTGAACCTTGACCAGTGGAATCACGATGTTCCGCAACTGCTTCTCCATACGGTCTACGATCCTTACTGGCTGCTCTGGTACTGTAAGACTTGGTCCAATCTCCAACTCTGAATGATCCAGGATGTGGCTCGGGTCCGGAATGTAACGCCTCAGCTGCGATACATGGAAGACGTTGTGCACGCCTTCAAGATTAGGTGGTAACGCCACTCTGTATGCCACCTCTCCAACTCTGCTCAATATCTCGAATGGGCCGATATACCTGGGACTCAGTTTCCCAGCTCTGCCAAAACGGATAGTTCCTCTGGTGGGGGAGATCTTGACGAAGACACTATCACCTGCTTCGAACTCCACAAGTCGGCGACGGCTGTCCGCCCAATGCTTCTGACGATCTTGAGCCACCCGAAGTCTGTCTCTGATCACCTTGACTTTTTCAGCCGCATCTGTAATCATCTCAGGTCCCAGCATGACTCGTTCTCCTACGTCGTCCCAAGCCAAGGGAGTGCGGCAACGACGTCCATACAGAGCCTCAAAAGGAGTCATGCCGATGCTGGCCTGGTAGCTGTTGTTGTAAGCAAACTCTACCAAGTGTAGGTGGTCCTCCCATGACCCTCCAAAATCCAGGACGCAAGATCTCAGCATATCCTCTAACGTCTGGATGGTTCTCTCTGACTGTCCGTCGGTCTGTGGGTGATATGCAGTGCTGAACTTCAGTTGGGTCCCCAGACTCTCTTGCAAGCTCTTCCAGAAGTGAGAAGTAAAGCGGCTGTCTCGGTCTGATACAATGCTCACAGGAACTCCATGTATCCGGACGATTTGCCTCATGTATAGGGCAGCTAACTTCTCGGTGGATAAACCAACCTTGAAGGGAATGAAGTGGGCAGACTTAGTCAATCTGTCTACGATCACCCAAATAGCGTCCTTCCCTCCTTGGGATCGAGGCAATCCTGACACAAAATCCATAGTGATGTGCTCCCATTTCCATTCTGGAATGGGCAGCGGCTGAAGAAGTCCTGCTGGTCTTTGTCTATCTGCTTTCACCTGCTGGCAGATCAAGCATCTGGCAACGAATTTTGAGACATCCTTCTTCATTCCATACCACCATACGTGCTCCCGTATATCGCGGTACATCTTATTTGCTCCAGGGTGGATGGAATACTGTGAGTGATGAGCTTCCTGCATCAGCTGTTCCCTCAAATCACCAGCAGGTACACAAAGTCTGGTGCCATTCCTCAGTGTTCCGCCGTCTGAAATAGAGAATCCCTCCAGTGTGCCAGCTAACACCTGGTCCCTGAGCTTGCACAATGCTCCGTCCTCGAATTGAGTCTCCTTGATTTTGTCCATCAAGCTAGACTGCACTTGCAAATGCATCATGGGAAAGTCGGCGCCGGGTACTATTGCTTCCCATCCAAGCTTCTTCATTTCTTCTGCAGGCAATACGAGTTCTAGTCCCAGCTTCTCCATGTCCTCCAGTAGGTACCGGTCTGTCGTCAAGAACATCGCCATCGGATATCGACTAAGTGCGTCGGCGACCACATTAGCCTTTCCGGGATGGTACTGCAGGCTGATATCAAAGTCCTTCATGAGCTCCAACCATCGTCTCTGACGCATGTTGAGCTCCTTCTGTGTAAAGACATACTTGAGACTTTTGTGGTCCGTGTATATCTCTACTCTTTCGCCGTACAGGTAGTGCTTCCACAGCTTCAAGGCGAAGATGACTGCTGCTAGCTCCAAGTCATGCGTCGGGTAGTTCTTCTCATGAGTCCGTAATTGCCGGGAAGCATAAGCAATTACCTTTCCATGTTGCTGGAGCACACATCCTAATCCTTTGCCGGACGCGTCGCTATAAATTGAGAATCCTCCTGATCCTGAGGGTAGCGACAAGATCGGTGCTGTTGTTAGCCTTCTCTTCAGCTCTTCAAATGACGCCTGGCACGCTTCGGTCCAGACGAACTCTTCATTCTTCCTGGTTAGCTTGGTCATGGGCTCAACAATCTTTGCAAAGTCCTTCACGAATTTCCTGTAATATCCAGCTAAGCCCAGGAAGCTTCTGATCTCTGCAACTGAACTGGGGGTATTCCATGTCTCCACGGCAGCTATCTTCTTGGGGTCCACTGATATGCCTTCTCCTGTGACAACGTGGCCGAGAAAGTCCACCTTGTCTAAGAAGAATTCACACTTGGACAGTTTTCCATATAGCTTCTCCTTTCTGAGGGTTTCCAAAACTATCCTCAAATGCTGCTCGTGTTCTTCCTTGGTCTTCGAATAGATCAGAATGTCGTCAATGAAGACAACGACAAACTGGTCCAGGTATTTGTGGAAGACCTTGTTCATGAGATTCATGAACACTGCTGGGGCATTTGTAAGACCAAAGGGCATGACCAAGAATTCAAATTGTCCATACTTGGTGTTGAATGCCGTCTTTGGAATGTCTTCCTTCCTCACCTTGATTTGATGGTAACCCGATCTGAGGTCTATCTTCGAGAAAACCTTAGCTCCACTCAGCTGGTCGAAGAGGTCGTCGATCCGGGGCAGCGGGTACTTGTTCTTGATAGTGATGTTGTTCAATGCCCGGTAGTCTATGCACATTCTGACTGTCCCATCCTTCTTGGGTACAAACAAGACTGGTGCACCCCAGGGTGAGGCACCGGTCCTGATGAATCCTTGCGCCTGAAGCTCGTCAATCTGGTCTTTCATCTCCTTGGACTCCTTGGGATTCACTCGGTAGCAGCGTTGGGAGATTGGTGCTGCGCCGGGTACAAGATCGATCGAGAATTCCACATCTCGATCAGGGGGTAGCCCTGGAAGATTGTCTGGGAAGACGTCTATAAATTCTGCTATGAGAGGATGAGGGGGTCCGGTTTCTTCAGTGATGGATGTGTAGGACACACACTCCACGCCTTCAGGTGCTCGAATCACTTTGAGTTTAGGTCCTCCAGGTGGATCTAGAGTTACGCAGCCTTCTCGACAGTCTATCAGAGCATGATGCTGACTAAGCCAATCCATGCCCAAGACTACGTCATAGTTTGGCAGAGGCATTATTAGGAACTGAGTCTGAAACTCATGTCCTGAGATAGTGACTGGGCAGCTACAAGTCTCACTAATGGGTATTGGTCCTCCACCAGTCATAACTCTACAAATTATCTTACTTATGCCAGTAACTAGATGGTGTGCAGAAATGAAGTTTGCAGAGATAAAACTGTGTGATGCTCCAGAATCAAATAATGCTAAGGCAGGGTGCGAATGAAGTAGAATGGAACCTGCGATGACATCTCCTTCTGTCTCGGGTTCAGCTTCTGGCTCTTCCACAACCAAGGCAAAAGCTTGCCCGGCTCTGTGCTGGTTGTAGCGCTGCTGCTGGGTAGGTAGTGGACCTCTCTGCTGTCCAGCTCTAGTTTTGTTGAATGCTATGGGGCAGTCCTTCACTTGATGGGTGGCAGATCCACAAGCAAGGCAGTGTCCCAATTTCTTCCTGCAGATCTCTGCGGTATGACCTGGCCTTTTGCAGTAGGCGCAGTTGACCGTCTTTTGTTGGTTGTACTGAGGCGCTTTGTTGGCCGCTGCTGGCTGTTGTTGCTGGGACTGCTGGGGATAGGAGGGCCTATTGTTGTTGTTGCTGTGCCTCTTGTTGTTGCCCTGATAGTTGTTGCTTGACCCTGGATGCTCCCTCTTGGGTCGGGCAGGTGAACTGGCCTCTACATCTTGGGCCACCTTCAACATCTTGTCATAAGTCTTCGCACCGTTAGCAGCTACTAAGGTGCGGATCTCTTCACGTAGTCCGTGCCGGAACTTCTTAGCACGTTCCACAGGGTTGTCCACCAGGTGACTTGCAAACCTGCCAAGCCTGTTGAACTCAGCCGCATATTCTTCAATTGTGCGGTCTCCTTGCTTCAGATCTTGAAAATGTCTTCCCATAGCTTCGAGGGCAGCCTCTGGAAAGAACTTCCGCTTGAACTGCTTCTTGAATAGCCGCCAGGAAATCCCTCCAGCTCGAAATCTTGGCTCGTTGCGGTACCAAATGTTAGCCAAATCTCTCAGCTGGAGTGCTACGGCCTCAACCATGAGGTCGTCTGGGAGTCGAGCGACGCTGAGGAGTCGCTCCATATCATCTAGCCACTCGTCTGCGTAGATGATGCCTTCGGTCCCCTTGAAGGGACGCGGGTCCAACTTCTTAAAATTTTCCACAGTTCCAACCTTTACCTGGATAACAGGTTTGTGGTTAGACCAGAAATTCATTAATGGAATCCAAGCTTTTAAATCCTTAATTACCTTGGCAGGCTCCTGTTCTGACTGGGATGTTCCTAGCGCTGCCATGGCTACATTATGGGCGTTCTCCATGCCCTCTTTCATAATCGCGGTCTGTTCGCGATTTGCTTCAGCTTGGACCCTCTGGGCTTCAAGAACTCCTCGTAGCAGGCCTACGAGTTCAGCGGGGTCCACTGGCACAGGTGGTGCAACAGGAGGAGTCACATCGGCTGGAATTGATGTGGTCCTGGGAGGAATGGGTGGGGCTGCATGCACTACTGAAGTGTAGGCAGCGCGGGGAGCTCTTGCAGCATGGGGGCGATCTGTGAGCTACAACGGAGAGGGGTCGGACTGAGCTTGAGTTGGGGTGTGCTCAGAAGACGAAGCCTCTTCTTCGGCTGGGCCGGAACGGGTTGTCTTTCCTCGTGCCATCTTCTGGAAGGTTTAGGAAGCAAGCATAAGCAAGGTAACCTATGTTCTATAAGCAAGCAAAAATAATTATATATATGTATAGATAGAAGAATTTTGGTCCTATGATGTGACAGATTGAAATTTTCTCAAGAATTCTAAGTGTTCTAATTGTTTCTAGAGTCTGTTTTCCTAAAGTCATACTAAACCTAAAGTCAAAGGCAAGTCGGTTTGTTTGGCTAGCCTAAGTTGACTAGACCAAAGGTTGTAAACTAGACCTGCATGGGCCACCACTGTAAACATGTCATGACCCGATCCCAATAATCTGGGTCCAGTCGGATCATGCCCAGCCTGCACCGTTGTGAGACGGCGGCAGTAAGCTGTATCAATCCGTAGTAACACACAGACATCTAGAATACATGAAGGAAATTCAATTTTATTGCTAAGTCCGAAAGAGAAATTCTTTTACAAGCAAATATCAAGCAAAACATGGTCCAGGGTTATTACTTCAACCCTGATTATTACAACTTGGAATTTAAAAGGGAAACAACTAAACATCGGCCTCCTGGCTAGGTTCAGCTAGACCTTCAGTACTCTGGTCCGGACCATAAAATGTGTCATACGCCTCATCGCCACCGTAATCACCTAAAATTGTTAATCTCCAGTCAGGAGGGAGCAAGAACATATATCCAATTCCAGCATCTTAATGATAATTAAAATGATGCAATAAAATAGTTTTGAACAATATTTATATTTTGTATGCAACAAATATGAGACAAGAACAGTAAATGTCGATGAAGCAAATGATGACAAACTACAATCACTAAAAGTGTTTTGAGAAAGGTAGCGTCCCGTGGCCGGTTGGGGTTAGAGGCAATATGTGTTCTAGTGAACACGGTCCGGCGTCAGTCCAGTGAGGTTGGACTTCAGCTATCCACAATGAGGCAATAAGGGGGCTTTGACCACGGGTGCTAACTTTTACTCCCCAGTTCCCAAGGCAATAATCAATGAGTCAATGAGTCAATCAATCAGTCAATCAGTCGGTTCCGTGAATCAAGTGTCGTCCCAATATATCCATATGACATGCAACATATTTAATTATAACTAAAATACAGGTTTTGAATTATATGAAACTTGCCTGGAGTTGGTTGGTGACGCGATCGCGACGGTCTCAACCTTAGTTACAGGAACCTACATTTATTAATAATCCGATTTTAGAATTAAAACAAAAACCCTTTAAAAACTTATTTAATATTTTATCGTATAAAATATTACATTTTATTTTAAGGTGAAAATCATTTTGTTTCTAATAAGATAAAATAGGAAAGTACGATTATAATAAATTAATATCATTTATTTTAGCAATCAATTTATTTCTAACAAACTAGGCTTTAGGGGAAAATATTACTTAATTTTATTTTGGTAATGTTACAAATCAATTTGTAAGAGAATAATATTTTTGGAAAACTTATTTAAATACTAACGTATTATATTTTGAATACTAAAAATCATTTCAGAAATATATACTAAATAATTACTAATCTACGTAATTAACTATAAGCATATCAATTTCTAAGCTACCCCGGGATTGACAGAGCTTTATTCTGTCAGTCCCGGTCGGACAGGAGAATGGTTTTGGATGGAACAGCGCGTTCTGATAGTGGCACCTACCGGGAAGTTGATGGAGGAGCACCGAGGGGAGGCCTCGGACTCGGGATCGGGCACGGACGGGATCGGGGTGTTTCGAGTCCGACACGCGGTTCGGTGTCCTGGACGTGTCAGCGTGTCCAGTAGCGTGTCCGGGTATCCTCGGCCGTGTCCGGGTCTGAGCAGAGGGCGCAGACGCTGCACAGCACTGGGCGGAGGTTGGCTAGGCCCTGGGAGGTCCGGCGGGGTCGTCGGACAGCGGCTACGGCGAGGTCGGGCTCGCAGGGGAGGCCGGCGGCGGGTTTGAGAAGAAGAGGGGAGGAAGAGGGCGGCGAGGCGCGGAGGGTCGTCGACCGGCTGGGGCGGCGCCGAGGGGGTTCAGGGGAGAGGATCGGCCTAGGGTTCCGGCGAGGGGTCGGTTTGGGGAAGGCGAAGGGAGGAGGAGGAAGCGAGGGGGGGTTCTTATAGGGGCTGGTCGGGCGGACGTGAGGTCGGGGAAGGCGGGACTGGGGGTGAACGTGGGGCTGCGTGCGGGTCATGGGGAGAGAGGAGCTGGGGACGGGTCGGGTTGGGGGAATTGGGCCGGGCAGCTGGTTTGGGTTTTACACCGCCCAATGATCTAAGCATGTTGTATCCACAACACGCTTCCGCTACTACGCCGGGGCGTCGTAACTCTGGCTCATAGTTAACTTTAGAGCAAGGGTCCATCCCTACAACCAAACAAGGACAGGGATGGGACCATCGTACCACGCTAGTCTATGCTCCACCTACTAATAACTGCTAGTCTTCTAACATGCATCACTATTAGCAGTTATACCCTATCCGTCGCACGCCTACACGTACTGGTGGCCAACCACATACGCAGGACCGTGCCCTACATGAGACTCACAATACGTGTACGAGATGTGTCAAGGCCTGGAAGTCATACCAATAACTCCACAACTGTAGGTGGGTCTACTAGACACTAAGTCAGATACTACTCCTAACGTCAACGCCTTCGTTGACTACACCCGAGTCTGCTCGGACGCGCACATTTATATAATAAATAAATATGTAACCAAATATAATTGAATTTAAACAGTACAACAAGGCAAGGTATACTTGCCTGCGCGAGGCTGCTGATGACGGGGTCCCGGTACCGCGTCCAAGTCCGCAAGTCCCGTAGTACCTAGAGATGAGATACAAATCGATAATCAATAACCTATTCCACGACATACGGGGATGCGACACACATCTACACCTAAACTCAGTCTCAGTCTCTACTTCCAGGGACAATACACTAGGGGGGTTGACCACAGTTAACTATCGGTACAATACATCCATCAACTAGTCATCTGTACACTCTCCTCAACCAGTCCTTATTCTTACCATAATCACCACGTGGATCAGTAGTTCAGGTATGCTCCATCATTATCCCCCTTGTTTCTTGCGAATGTTATCATGCACGTTTGAGTATGTGTCTTCCTTAAAATAATTATTTTAGATCTTAGATCTTCCTTTATACAACCATCATTATCATTTTTACCATAAATCACTGCCCATCGATATACATATAAAATAATAAGATAACCCTAAATCTCAATGCCTTCATACCTTAACTCCAAATAGCATATATAATCCCTCTACTAAATCTAATCTTTCACATGTATAATTGATTTCTTCCTTTATACAAAAGTAAGGACAAGCTCTCATGAGACAACCCTTCTCCCTTTGTTTACAGACAATCCTTACAATATAGACACCATGCACTCCTCTTCCTACTCTTCATATGAATTTCATTCCTACCATAATTTCCATAACAATATTTATCACTACAGTTAGGATCCTCAACCACCACTTGCACTCTTGAATGATTTGGTAAGTCTACTCTAGCAAAACATATACATATATATATATATCATTTGTTCCATGTTTCTCCCATCATAACCTACTCTATTTTCTTGTGCATTCCACCCATGCACCTCAGTTTATTCTCTTTATTATACCACTCTTGTCTCTTACTAAGCCAGGGAACAATATGGAGGTCAAGGTGAGACATAACCAATGTAGCTAAAGAAATTTCATAAAAATGTGTGGTATAAGAAGACATCTAAAGCTCACCAGCCAGGGAAGGGATGATGATAATGCAGGGAGACAGAGCCCCGAGGTTTCCTCGCCGTGACGTGGCCGCTGACGTCGAGAACGTTGCGGCTGAAACTCCGCACAGCAGCGGTCGGCGGGAACTGCTGCACAGCGGCGGTCGGGAAGATGCACGGCCGGTCGGGACTGAAGCGGAAACTGCAGCCGGAGCTGCCTCGTTCGGCCGCTGCGAAGCCGGCCACACTAGTTCTGCCGAGGGAGCAGCCGCGGGGGGGGGGGGAGAAAGAAACGTTCACCGGCCGGTCGGGGGAGGTACTGCCGAAGGTCGGAGAAGAAGCTACTGGGTGAGAGCCGTCGGTCGGGGGCTGCTCAGCCGCGGGTACGGGCCGGAGCGCCTGCTGCTCAGTCCAACGGCGGTCGGGAACACAAAGCCGCGGCTGAAGCTGGAGTCGGGTGGTGGACTGAGCGGGTCGGAGCAGTTAGGCCGGCGGTCGGGGGAGCACAGCTGTGGAGGTGGCGTCGGTGCGCCGCCGGTCGGAGCGGGGGTAACAGACTGGAGTCGGGCCGGAGTAGGGTGTCAGTGGGACGGGGGGGTCCTTCAAGGAGAAGAAGAAGAAGAAGAAGAAGAAGGAGAATATGTATGGTGAATAATTAAATGGAGGAGGGAGGTTACGTATGAATGAAGAAGGAGGGAGGAGAGAGAGTGGGGATGAGGTTTCCCAAATGTTGGGATTAGGGCCGGTTGGGAAGTGTGAGGGTGGGGTGAGGTGATGCTTTATAGGGGAGTGTGTAGGTTGAATGGAGGGTTGTGATTCTCCTAGGTAGATTGAATGGTTGTGATGTAATATGGATAGGGTGTGGGTTTCTTCATGAGGGAATTGGGATTGGGACCCCATTTTGGGACCCAACAAATAATCATGACCAATGAGGTGTTGCCAATAATTTGTTAATTGCAAATTAGCCCCCGTGAATTCGGGAATTTGCATGGACACATAAAATGACGCAAAAATTGCGGAGAAAAATATATTTAAAATTGTTATAGTGAGGGGGCATTGCGCGTTAGGCGCGGGTCAAATTTGAAGGGCATTAGGATTAATTTAATATTAAAATAGAATTTACAAGGTTGTTAAATCCCTGATTTAGGTAACGATAACGCGTCCCGCGAATTTAATTTAATTGGGGCCCGCGGGGTCAAAATCTGGAAACGGCGCAAAGGCCAAAAATAGTGGGGGCTTGGAGTCAGTCTTGGACCCTTTTGTTGGTCCGGCTCAACGGGTTAAGTTGGTATCCCAAAATTTGGAGTAACGACATAGGAGTCCGACACTGAATTAAATATGAATTTTGGATTCGATAAATTGTGCAATTAATTTAGAGCACAACGGAATCTGACTTTTTGTGACGGAAAAGTCCAGTGCCTAATTTGGCGGGTCTAGTCAGAAGTACAATATTTGTATGGAATTTATGGGCTGAAAATGGGCTCCGAATAATTAGACAACGATAGTGCGCGCCAAGGGTTTTAATTAATTGGATTAAAATTCCAGATAAATATACTCTATTCTAAACCCCAATAATTTCTATAAAAATTTTCCTGGCCCACTCTAACTATCCACAGAATAAATTTAGGGGGGGTTTACACACCATCTTGTCGAGTGTCTCCAACAAACGCTAAGTACCCTTCGCATCCTAAATATAGCATCCATCGAGCAGGCATTGCAGAAATGACCATACATTCTTTCGATGCCTGACCACCTGAGTAAAAGAATACAGGTTCTCTGGGCATACGAAACGCAACTCTCTTTTCGGCATAATCGATTATGACCGAGCAAGCTCCTAGCCAATTCATACCCAAGATGATGTCATAGTCCTTAATATCTGGGACTATCACATCGAGAGGCAATTTTCTACCTCCGATACAAATAAAGCCATTGCTACATATTGAGTGACTAGGCAATTCCATGCCCAATGGGGGTAATAAAGCAAAGATTAAGGTTTAGTGGTGTCGTAGGAAACTTGTGTTTCGTGGTGAAGTTCATCGATATAAAACTATCAGTTGTACCGGAATCAAATAATACTCGAGCTGGAATATTATTGAAACGAATATACTTAACACCATCGTGTTTGAGGGGAATGCCTCCTTTCGAGTCATAGCATAAACCTGGCCTCGAACGTTTGGATAACGCTCATGCTGCGGTATGGCCCGATTGGCTTGGGGCACCTGAGCTCGTTTTGCTGCTGTGGACGGTGCGAAGGGAACTGATTAGGGCAGTTGTTCAGGCAGTTACAAGCGATGTGGCCTATCTGACCACAGGTAAAGCATCCCCCGTCTCGATATCGACATTCACATGCCAGATATCCCATTCGGTTGTACTTGGTATATTGTGTCCCTTGATTTCTTCCCAGGTTGTAGCCCTAATAACTGCCGTTGTTGTGACTCTTTTGAGAGTTATGTCCTCCCGCATTATTAGGGCACTTGTGATTGGAGTCACAATATCCTTCTTATCTGTCGTTGTTATGCCCTTTCTTATCTACTCTTTCATGCTAAGAAAGGGCACTTTATAGTAGTGGCGTACATTCTCTATATGGTGAGCAATTCTGTCCCTTCTTATCTGCTCTTTTATGCCAATAATCAATAAGTTCTCTTTTAACCTTGCTAAGTCCAATGATCGATAAAGCCACTAATGCCACAAGTTTAATACCACTATTTTAAATCAATGAATTGCATTGATATGAGGGAAGTTTATTTACATAACATAGAAAAGGATACAAACATCTTATCGTGGCTTGGTGCCACGAGATAGAGATAAATTAGAGTATACAGACTACCAATCGAGAAACTGAATAAGTATGCTGAAACGAGAATAAATGATTGTACATGTTGCTCTAAATACTTCAACACCTTATACTGTTATTTATGCTTAGCATAGTCATAGATGCATTGTATGGTCATAGACAATTTGTGCACTAGGTAGTAAATTTTCTTGAACGAAACCTAGGGCATTATGGACCGATCGACCTAGGGGAAATAGTAGTGTGAGACTCATCTCACTGTTCTAGTATATGTACCCGATATACGTATTTAATACGTGTATAGCTTGCTTTATGTTTAATTGCTTACTTTATGCTTTATGCCATTCATGCATTGTCAAGGTTATTTTTTTTGCTAGTTTTCCCTTAGTTGCATGCTTTGGACCGTTGGTCCCTTGATTTTTGAGTGCATGGCAGTGATGAACCCGAAGAGGGCATGGATTATGATCCAATGGCCTATAATCAACCCTTTTCCTATATAAGCAAACATTTATCTTTCCTTCACTTTTCCTTTCCTTTTATTTATCTTTCCTTCTTCACTTCTTCAGCCTTCACCGAGAGCAACCAAGCTTGGCCTTGGCTGTGGGTAACCATGGTAGTATTAGGCTAGAACTTGACCATAGGCAAGTACATCTTGCCAACTAAAGAAACAACCATGGATCTTGTTTTGATTCTTAGTATAACTTGTTTAATTACTTGATAGGTTTTATTTGCTTAATACTTAGAACTTGTCTTTATGATGATTTTGATTTTCTTGTATTGTTGCTCATGGAGACCGAACATCAAGTCAGAGAATGCAAAATTAGCCTAAAAATGTATACAAAAAGTACGCATGGAACCCTGTCACATAAGCGAAGTTCCAGTGAGCGTACTTGTGTTTGTTTCACAAATTCCTTATAAAGTGCGCCAAGATATGTTGAGTACTCTGGGTGCAGTTCTCTACTCCTATGCATATTTTATACTATGTCAATTCCTTCAAAAGTATGCCAATCCTACTTGGTGTACTTTTGAATGGGTCTGCAAGTGATCAATAATGTACGCCACTTAAATAGCCAAGTTGGCATACTTTACAGATATTGTAGAGTTTGCACACTTTGGTAAAATTTTCTTACCGGCACACTTTCTTGCTTCTGGAGAATGACGCACTTTGTTGTGTTGGTGCACTATGTGGCATTCTCCAGAGATGGCACATTTTATAACCCTTCATAAATTACTTAATAACTAAGCAATGACTTCTGACCATTCTTGAGAATTGTGTTCTCGACTGCAGTATTGTCTCGACTATTATGCCATACTTTGAGACTTGTGTTTTGTCTTTTAGTAGACCTTCCTACGCTTGTTTGTGCGCCAAACCTTTCTGCTTGCATACTTGATGAAATTACGACAAGTTCATAGCTTGGGACTTTTATTTGTGCACCAATGGTAGATTTGTGCGCCTAGCTCCTGTCTCGCACACTTCTATCTTTGTGCTCCAAGGTTCTAGGGTACATTTTTGTGGTGCCTCAAATCCCAATCCGACCGGCATACGCACAATATAAATAGGCTTGTGGCTAGTCTGTCTGAGTCATAACTTGGTATTTAGAATCTTTGGCATCCTTTTGCCATAAAAAATATGATGATCCTTTCCAACTCATGGATAGGCCTCTATTGAAACGAGTCCAATAGTTTTCGTGTTTTGTTTCTTGGTTTTCTTGATGTCGCTTTACGATTTCGTTTTGGTGTTGCTTTCGATTTGCTTGGTTTTTTTGTTGGCTTTCTCGCTTGGAGCTTTGGTTCTTGGGGATTTTGAGAGAAAGGATAGGCAAAATAATTCTAACTCGGTGCTCGTGCTATTGCATGTCCGCGTAACTGACGCTTGATCGTCGCTAGACGGGACTCCTTCTTTCAGCACTTTCTTTAATCAGTGGGTAGTTCGGACCCTTCTTTCCTACTTTTTCACGTCCATATCCCTAATGTTTCATACGTTCAATCAATATTGTCTGACTGAACGCCTAGGAAATCCTTAGCTACAACGTATGCCAGCCACTAAGAAAGGAATATGGGAATTGTAGACTAACTTGTATATGAATGTACACGATCTATAACACAAGCTTCGCAATAAAGCGAGTAATTGTGGTTCGAAACCAAGGAACTGCTTGATGGAATGCGGCATCTGGAATATTGGTTGCGGCATGGTGCCTCGGAGAGTTTGGACCCACGGGACACCAAAATCGGAGAACGACTGTAGAAGCATAAAAAATTATGCAGGCTGCATAAAGGTCATGCCCCCCATCAAAATTAAAACCAAGCCACAGAGAAGCACTATGCGACTTGAACAACCAAGTCATAGGAAAGCCACATGCGGCCTGATCAACCTAAGATTTAGAAGCCGCATAGTATACTTTATGCGTCCTGAACAACCAAGTCGCAGAGAAGCCACATGCGGCCTGATCAACCAAAGATCTAGAAGCCGCATAGTATACTCTATGCGTCCTGAATAACCACCGAGCAAGGAGGCCGCATAAACCCCCCTGACACAACATTCGATGACTTAGGAAAAGACATAAAGTTACGTCATATTTTGATGTGTTCGACAGACGTGCCACGCCATGTGCCCATTCATATGCGGCTATGTTCCCATGCGACCTCGTCATCATGCAGCCAGAGTATTCATCAGACTAAGACAAGATGAGAGTTTGCATGCGGCTATATACCCATGCGGCCTCGCCATCATGCGGCCAGAGTGTCCATCCGACCAAGACCAAATGAGAGCACGTATGCGGCCAAGACGTTATGCGGCTCTCGACTTGCAGGATCTTTCTATTACATCTGAAGATGATTTCTCGCACAATCAGTGCTGACTATGTGTCCAGCTGACCAAGTCATGCACGAAACAACCCCGAGATCTCTTCAACAACATATCATAACCAAGGCCACATGACAGCCTGTCTGTGGCATACGGCCCATTTACAACCATATTATGTTGAAGAAACCCCCATGCGGACACCAAATAGAGGCATATGCGGCATCTATAGCCCATCAGCCTGATGGCTATAAATAGTAAGGATAGCATACCCCACAAAGGTGGCAAGAGAAGGACAACGGGCACAGGAGAAAGAACAAAAAAGCGTTCCTCGCTCACGCATCAGACCGTCAATGGAGTAAAAGAGTCACTATAGCACTCGATCTTTATCGTCACACCCCAGAATCAAAAATTGTACGTAGATTGTCTATCTACGACCTCTTTGTCCTTTCTTTAGTTTGTCGTTAAAATAATCCTGATTTAATGGTGAACAAGGTGGCGACTCTGCTGGGGACATCCTTCTCCTCTAATACGAAGGTGGTGACGCAGCCTGATGCGGCCAAGCTGGGTTCAACCCAAAGGATGCTGGTAGTACGCTTTGACCAACAAGCCTATGAGAAAATTCTCTCTGAGGGTGACACTTCTCCAAGGCTGGCAAAGCCTAAAAAGACCTGCAGGACATGGGTTGCACATGCCGCTGGGCCTCACCCAACAGTGGAGCATGTGCTATTCATCTCTTTCTCTGCTGCATGGGACGTACGTCATGCGACCATGTGAGCTGATGCCTCTCATGTGGCAGCCTTTTCTGACAAGAAAAGTTCTCAACACTTGAAGACCCGCAGGACATGGGTTGCAAAGGCCGTTGTGCCTCACACAACTACGGAGCATGTGCTTCCCGCTTCTCTCTCTCTATTGCTGAAGACACTCGTCAGGCATCCACCCAGGTTGTCCATATCTATGCGGCATCCTCGTCTGACGTAGAAAATGCTCGGCACTCAAACTCTTATAGAGGAAAATACTAAGATGCCAGACGCTCGGGTGCTGATGTACGTTCTAAGCGGCCAAGGAGGATCCCGCATAAGATCGACTATGCGGCATCGGTTGACAGCCATAGTCAGATAGCCGCATGCGGCTCTGTGAGTAGTAGAACCTCTATTTTCGACCGAATCTCATACAGTGCTGATCCTATGCGCCATGTTGAGAATGGTGAAATCATAAACTTGGACCCTTTATATTATGTACCAGCGTGTGCAAGGACGAAGAAGTCTAGAGCAGTACGAGCTCACCAAGCTCAAGTAACTACTCCTTCGGCTGACCGTCAACAGACATCGATGACTGTTATGCGTGCCTTCGACGGAAAGATATAAAATATCGACCTGCGTGTCCAGCCCACAACGGCAAGTGGACTGGGTCGATCTCAAAATTCTTCCGCTGACGACTTGGAAAAATTTCTTCCACGAAACCCAGGTCAGGGACCAAAAATAACACCTACACACCCATATGCTCATAACAAGGGAGTACATGTAAATCAAACCACGCTTGACTTCCATAACATGATCAATCACAAGCGTAAAGCGATATAAGCAACAACGGCATATAAAATGGCCCCTTCGGGGCATCATTGTGCCAACATTACCATCAATTATTGTTGGAATCAGATAGTAGTACCAGCAAACAGGCGGTCGGCATTCCAGCGACTGCAACCAAGGTCACCCAGCCGGTAGCAGCCCAGAGAGTAGGAGGAGCCGTCCTTCGCCTTATGCTATTTGGCTTCGAAGGTCCCCTTCGCAAAGGGAGCTTAGAAGTCCAACACCTCCAGTCCATCACTCTCGACCACCTTGTCGAGGAGGCGGGTCCAAGGAGGATAAGTATAATGACCTACAAAGGGTATTTTTCTGGGCACTCGCTCAAAGAAGAAGCTGCCAGCCACTGGGGTTATCTCTTTCTCGGGATCCCAGATGAGTGCATAAGCCGAGGGCCGCAATCCCACGGAACTCTACGATAATCCAGCATTTCGAGATGATAGTGATTCCCAGGGAATGGGTGCTGAGATCCCTGGGGGTAGATACCCTCATAAAGAAGACACAACCTCCTATGCTGGGGGTAGTGTTCCATCGGAGTCCGAACGAGACACAGCACTAGTAACTTTTCCCGCCAACTATTCGCTGTAAGAGTCAGAGACGGAAAGTGCTACATCTACTGTCCCATCTATCTCACCTTATGTGAGAACATCATATATGGCAGGGGACAAGCACGAAGGCCTCAGTGATCGGTAGTGCCTCGAAACCCTCGAGGCCATGATACATACCATGAGCAAGTCAATGCAAGCCTTGACCCAAGCAGTGCTAGATATCAAGGAAAGTGTAGCCTCTCAACCACCAAGGGCCTCAGGTCAAGCAAACTAGGACCTTGGGACCAATGGAGATTCGAATGCAACCGAGCCTCCCGCTAGTGGCCGTCATGCTCTACCAGGGTCGTTTGCTCCTTCTGCATCAAATAAAGCCCGAGAAGCAATTTAGGGTGTGCGAGAACTGAGAGCTCACCTGGACTCGCTAGGCAATCAAGATACACTTCGCGAGATTGGGATACGACAACCATATCCCCCCGAGTGTAGAGATGTGTCATATCCGCCAAAGTACAAACCTTTAAATCTGAACCCATTTGACGGAAAGACATATCTACGTCAATACATGAGTTACTTTGAGACTTCAACGGGGCATCTACCTCGCAGTGACGCCCTCCTCACTAAGCTCTTCATGGAGGCATTATCCGGAGTAGCCTTTGACTGGTTTTGCAGTATGTAAAATAACTGTATTTTGTTGTTCGATGACCTGAAGGATCTTTTTCTTGCCCGATTCTATGACGGAGAAAGCGACATAATAATGTCCTCCCTAATGGACATTATACAGAAAGTGAAGGAGTTTGTACGCGCCTACATCGAATGATACAGGAAAGCGGCACTGAAGTTATCTCCTGGCAATCTTGAGTCCACACTGATGGACATGTACCACAGAAATCTACTTCCAACAGTCAGCCTCTAGATGGGTGACAGTCAATTCAAAGACTGGACGACATTCATCATAAACGTTGTCGGCGCTAAGAAGAATGTGAAGGACGCCTGGCTATTAGGAATACAGATCCCCGTCACTGATAATAGGGGAAAATGCCCTTATAACAACAACAACGACAACAATAGTCGTGACGACAAAGGAAAGTAGGCCCTTGTCGCTAACTTGACCAAGAAACTCGAGCAGAAGCCGGTGGAAGCTCCAAAAGCAAAAGAAACCTATTCCTTAGAAGGTGATGATGTCATGGCAATCTTTGACGTGCTGATGCAGGGAAATAAGCTTTGGCTCCCTAATGTCAAATGACCTATTGAGGCAGACGAGGTAAATAATCTAAAGTACTGCCATTACCATCGTTACGTTCATCATGCGACATGGGAATGCTAAACGCTGAAGCGGTACATCCAGTATCTGGTCGACACCAAGGCCCTCACCTTGGACATCAATGAATAGACGGTTGTCGCTAATATGGTATCTCTCCAGTTCGACAACTTTTCGGTGACAAAAGCCCAATACGGAGTAATCTCAATTCCTCGGGCAACAATGAAGGTTTATAATCTCCCGCCAGTTCATAACCAAATGGCCGGGCTGACAACCCTCACCACACCATAAGAGGAGGTCATGTGGGTCCACCCTGATCTCGCTTTGGACTTGATGCAACAAGCAGCGCCTTCCGCCGTCAAGACCAAAGGACGGAAGTCCAAGTCCTGCTGCATGGTTTCCCCCACCGTCGAGGAAGCCATAACAAGGGCAACTAGATTAGGCCTTACCTACCAGTGGAACTATAAGACCCCCGACGATAGTGCACCTATAATTACTGTACCAGTCTTATCTGATCCGGGTCCATCTCAACTCCCGGCGGCGGACAGGTCCAAAGAGAAGGAAACCCGCTTTGACAAATCGCTGGGCAAATATACCGCTAAGGGGCATGAGAAGCCCTACGACTTTGACATCTTGGCACAACTCGCCAATATCTCGGTGAAGTTATCATTGTCCGAGCTTCTCCGACTCTCCAAAGACACTCAGAAAGTCCTGAGTGAGGCTTTACAGAATTCCAACACCTACCTGGCACAGGTCAAGACACCAAAGCTGAGGAGCCTGCCTTATGCTCCTACTGTAATAATATGATGGAGGTGATACCCAACATCACGTTCTCACAATAAGACATATTGCTAAAGAACAATCGGCACGATTGTCCTCTGTATTACACTAGGTACATCGACGCCATCAAAGTGGACCGGATGCACATCGACCGGTTCGTCAATCAGCATTATCCTATAAAGCCTGCTTCAGATATTGGGTATCTCGATGCATCGCCGGGCTACAACCGATACTACCATCAGCGGCTTCAACGCAGGGATGAGCTACCCTCTAGGCAAAATTCGCTTGAAATACCAAATCGGCGACTTGAAAACAGAGGTCACTTGCTACGTCATAGACGTAGACGTATCCTACAACGTCTTATTGGGACGTCCATGGATACACGAATACATGTTCATACCATTAACTCTACACCAGTGTCTAAAGTACATGGATGATCATGGCATGGTCAAAATGGAGTTCGCGGATGTCGATCCATTCAAAGGGATCGATGCATAATACTCTGATGCACTATTATACAAACAAGTCCACCCAGATGAAGGTGGCATGATACCGACGATGAAGTAGAAGATAGAAAAGTTATAGATGAGCCTTTGAGGGTCCGACTCAGTCAACGCACCCCTGACACAGCTCCTTCACTCAGGGTAAAACATTCCTAGAAATCACCCGAACCTCTGGTCGTCCGCCTTCGGAGATCACCGAAGGAAGCTCCAGCACCCTCTACGGCATTCGAACCCCTGGTTGTAAAGCTGCACAGAAAACCTCTGAAGCCATCGCTCGCGTTGGAAGTACATCTCGGGGAAAATGAGCTGGAAGAGTACGTAGCTGCTCACGCCGATGCTCCATCCCTAGACAACATAATCCCTGTAGATAAGATACCTTATTTCATGAATAAAGGTCTATCTTTGAACTACTCGAAAGTTTCACATCTCAACGCACTATATTCCCTGGAGCACGGTCTAGGTCTGCACCTACATACACAGGTGACTACCGCCTATGCAGTCAATCGAATTCTCGCCTGTCAGAACTCCTACTTCATAGTTCCGGCAAGAACGCGAAAATATATACTCATCATCTTCGGCAGAGTCAAAAGTCCCCAATCCTTCATCCCAAAGGAACTGGAGCCAGAGCTTGATACCAAAAAGATATTATTTCACCGGTACAGTTCTCGAACAAAGCACCTCCTCCAGAAGATGGGATACGATCTGAAAATCGTAAAGGGCTTGAATTACGGCAAAGGCCGACGACTGCCTCTGCGATTGCGGAATCCTACAGGCAAGTCCGATGACTACTACCATATGACCAGACATGGCTTAGGGTACGTCGCTCCTCCCACAATCCTCGAAGGCTCGGATGAAGAAGATGAGTTACACTCTCACTCTTTAGAATCTTTCTCTTAAGACTCTGACATCAGTATCGGGAAGATTCTAAAGCAAACATTGTCTGCCAACATGGTGTCTGCTGACCCACAAGACGACCGACAAATGCTAGCCTAAATGGGAGGATCCGTTCATCGCGGAGTCCGTATTCTCCAATGGCGCCTACCGGCTCACAAAATCTAACGACGACTTGCTCATGATGTTCATCAACGACATATTTCTAAAAAATTACTATGTCTAAGGCTAGTCTTATATTTCTTCATATCCCCAGCAGGACAATAAAGATGTATAGGATTCCCACTCCTTGTTCACCTTTAGTGAGTGTCTATGCACGACATTCCTCAATAAGCTATTACCGGTATTCAGGAGTCTTGGATACGCAATGGATAATGGATCCTCAAAAGCTCCCCAGCGGAGCAATCCTCAGGTCCACCTGCACACTCCCACAGGTACCACTCAAAAATTAGTCTCGTTAGATACTAGCCATATCCATATTACCTCTTAGCTATCATCCTAGCAATCCCCCAGTGGAGTAACTCTCAAGTCTATCTACATTTCGGGATATACCACACTCAGCCAATTACTCCTCAGTGAGTTCTCGGATATTGGTTCACATCCATATTACCTCTGAACTACTGTCCTAACATTTCTCCCCGGCCGTGTTTGCCATGGCCATATTATCTCTGAGCAAACCTTCCAGGTTTGGCTATCGATTATTACGTCCATATTACCTCTGCTATCGGTTCTCATCTCAACTTATAACCCGTACTTAACTCTAAGTACACCAGTGCTGTTAAGTCCACAAAATATGCCACATCCATATCACCTCTGGCAGGGCTTGTCTCGAACCTACTACTTGCACTCCAGTGCACAAGAAGTAATAGGTCCACCTAAGTCCCCCAGTGGGACATCCTAAATAGACTGCAATATTATACTACATCCATATTACCTCTGGTACGAAATCCAAAGTCCATAACATATAATGTGATAAATACAAAAGAGAAATTCTGAAAAAGAAGAGACTTTATTGAGTAATATTCAACATCATGAGTACATATGATGAAAATCCATTACATTCAAGGGCTTTTCATTAGTATTCAAGGTCATGAGTACAGGGCTTCCATGAAGTCTCGCAGATACGAACCTTTTTTATTAGAGGCGCCCCTCGGTGTCGTCGTTGCTAATAACACAAGTCGAGCCCATAGAAGAACTCAATGCTTTATGAATCATCCCTCCGCAGTACAAACCCCGTAGTGCAAACCCCAGTATTTAAAAAAGAATCCATACCGACGGATAGCAAGGGAGGAGCAGGAGCAGGCGCTCTATAATAATGCGGGAAGACCGAAGAAAGGAATGACAATTAATCTAAATTCTGTCATCGACATCGCAGGCCTTTGGCCGATAGCAAGCCGCATAAAGGGAAAAATGCAGCTAGCCCGCTGCATGAACAAGGACAGCTCAGCGTATGACACAAGATATTTATCCTCGTCTCTTGGATTAGTTCTTGCCGAATCGTCCTTGTCTCCTGGATCTATTCTTGGCGAACCGCTGCATAAAGTTGGTCTTCACCCTGAATAATGAGTGTTATGATATTCTTCCATGCTCCATCATTGGCAACATGAGGAAGGACAAATCATGCACAAAGAAAACATATGGCATTAGCAAACAAAGACAATATAAAATCCATGCGGGATAACCTAGTCTGTGCATGAGGTGCCTTCCATGTGATAGAACCACGATGGTCGCATGTCGAGTCAAGCCTCCATCAATACTGCAGAGCCACGATGGTCACATACCGGATTGAGCCTTCTTCCATGCGACAAAGTCATGGTTGTCGCCTGTCCAGGTCGAGCCTTCATCCATTCGGCAGGATGTTAGCTTTCGCATGATGGTTGTCCATCCATGCGACAGATTAATGAGGAAAGCCCGCGCATGTTCGTGATGATCTCTCACCCATGCGGCAATAATGTGTAAAAAGTCTGTGTGTGTGTTCTAGACGATTTCTCATCCACGCAGCAAGACTGTACGGGTGTCTCTGTATCCTTGAAAGCCCAATACGAAGAACGATGTGCTCCCCTACCTTCGTGCAAAGAATCAAAATTAGGGGACCAAGGAGCAAGACCGCCTTTGATGAACTCCTCGGCGAGAAGGGCCGCAGCCTGCGGCATCCTTGGCAGCAAAAGGAGGAAGAAAGCAGAGAGATAAAAGTTCTCACTCTCCTCCCGATTGCCTATTTATAGGCTCCAAAATTATGTAAAGGGATCGAGGTAATAAATCGAGCGGTTAATGAGATGAACCTGACACCTTGATCCACGTGATCCTCTCTAATCTTCTCCAAAACTGATGCCTCGAGCCCTATGTCAGGAGACGGCACAAAATCCTAAGAGATCCGGTCAAAGTTAGAGCAAATCTCCTCATTAAATGATCGGACAGCCTGTCAGAGACAACTATGCAGCAACATGGCTATGCGGCATGTCACCCCTATGCCGCCAAAAGTGCTGGATCATGCTTCTTATTCAAAGTATTCCAAACTTGTCATTTTAAAAACTTTGAAGGGGGTCTTGTAGAAGCATAAAAAATTATGCAGGTCACATAAAGGTCATGCCCTCCATCAAAAATAAAATCAAGCCGCAGAGAATTACTATGTGTCCTGAACAACCAAGTCGTAGAGAAGCCACATGCAGCCTGATCAACCCAAGATTTAGAAGCCGCATAGTATACTTTATGCGGCCTGAACAACTAAGTCGCAGAGAAATCACATGCGGCCTAATCAACCAAAGATCTAGAAGCCACATAGTATACTCTATGCAGTCTGAACAACCACAGAGTAGGAAGGCCGCAAAAATTCCTTCTGACACAGCATTCGATGACTGTCAGACTCTGACACATCACTCGTCATACTCGGACGCTTCGGGATTCGATACGACGACTCTGAAAAAGACAGAAGGTCACATCATGCATTGATGGCCTCGACAGATGTGCCATGACATACACCTATTTATATGCAGCTATGTTCCCATACGGCCTCATCATCATGCGGCCAGAGTGTCCATCCGACCAAGGCCAAATGACAGTTTGTATGCGGCTATATACCTATGCGGCATCGCTATCATGCATCCAGAGTGTCCATCTGACCAAGGCCAAACAAGAGCACGTATGCGGCCACGATAATATGTGGCTAAGATGTTATGCTGCTCTTGACTTGCAGGATCTTTCTGTTACAACCGAAGATAATTTCTCGCATAATTAGTGCTGACTATGTGTCCAGCTGACCAAGTCACACATGCAACAACCCTGAGATCTCTTCAACAATATATCATAACCAAGAGCACGTGGCAGCCTGTCCGTGGCATGCGGCCCAGTTATAACTATATTCAGTTGAAGGAACCCCCATGCGGCCACCAAATAGAGGCATATGAGGCATCTATAGCTCATCATCCTGATGGCTATAAATAGAAAAATGTTGCATACCCCATAAAGGGGGCAAGAAAAGGGCAACGGGCATATGAAAGAGAACAGAAAAGCACTTCCTCGTTCCCGCATCAGACCATCAACGGAGTAAAAGAGTCACTACAATACTCGATCTCTATCGTCATACCCCAGAATCAAAAAATTATATTTAGATTGTCTGTCTAGGACCTATTTGTACTTTATTTAGTTTGTTTTTAAAATAATCCCGATTTAATGGCGAACAACGATTTTAAGAAAATATGAACTGCTGCATAAGTATATATAGCTGCTTTACTTCCTTATGTTTCATCTCATGCATTGTATGATAGTTAAACTATTCACATATTTGCATGGTCTAGGACAACTTGTACATAAGGTTTGGTATTTCCTCGAAATGTTACTCCGGGGTACTAGAACCGTATCGACCCTTGAGGGATCGGGGTGTGACATGTTGGTATCAGAGCACGACTTCACTTCCTTGGGTTTCAAAAAGATATTCTAGAAATTTGATGTGCCTCTCAATTAAATGCATTCGATATCTGATGCATTAGATAAATTGCCCTATACAATGAGCCTATAGATAAAGATTATTATTTTTGGAGTGTTGACAAGTTACTCTCTTTTATAGCAATGGCAAAGAAAAATACTGCCACTACAAGCAGTGCGCAGCCTATCCAGAACGATTCGGCAAGTTCTGGAGAATCCAGAGGAGCGAGTTCAAATGATATGACAGAGAGGCTCATGCAGTTAAGGGAGGAGCAGTAACAGCAGGCTGTCACTCAACAGATGCAGATTCAGGCATAGTTTAATGCACAAAAAAAGCAGATGGACACCATGATACAATTTATTGCATCTTTGGTGCCCAACAATGGCGCGTCTATGACGACGCCGGTTACAATGCCAACCGTAGCGGTAGAAGACGAATCAGAGAAAGTACAGCCTTCTGCTAAGACTTCCTTCAGGGCGGTTGAGTTCACCAAGATGCACCCACCAACGTTCAACGGACGAGCAAAACCGAATATGGTGATGGGATCGATCGCAAAACTTGAAGGACTCTTCAACCTTGTTGGTATAAAAGGGTCCAAATAAGTGGCTTATGCATCAGTACAACTAGAACTGCGGCACATGATTGGTGAAAAGCTACCGAACAAAGGATTTATGATGATAATCCCAACTGTAAAATCACCTGGGAGATATTCAAATATGCCTTTATTGAACAATATATCCCAAGGGAAGTGCGGCAACAAAAGGAAGATGACTTCAACAATCTAGCATAAGGAAATATGTATGTTGATGATTATGATTCAGTGTTCGCACGAATCACCAAGTTTATCGGACACTTCTTGTCTGACCAGCATGCATGGTGCTATCATTTTCAGACGGGTCAGAATGACGACCTACGTAGGAATTTCATAAATCAGAAGTGCCAGACCTACCGGAAATGTTATGAAGCTGCCCTAAATAGTGAACGAATCTTTGGGCACAATTCTCAAAAGATAAATATACAATCGACCAGCACAAATTTCAACAAGCGGCCTCATGAAGTGGGAAGGTCTGGAGCGCCAAAGCGTCCACACACGTCTGAGTACAGGGGTCCCCCTCCGGGATTGCAGTATCATAGGTGCGAAAAGAGTGGACATCGGGCAGTTGAGTGCCGAGTCGTGGTATGTTTCAAATGTGGTCGCTTGGACTATAAAGCATTTGATTGTCGAGACGAAGGACGATATCAGACACTAATCGAACCTGAATATGGGACCTCCAGCTCATGGTGCCAATGCTATACCAGTGAACCCACAAAGCCAGGGCGCCCAAGGCCGAGTCTATGCATTGACTCGTGATGAGGCATCCGCCTCCGACACGGTAGTGACAGATACCTTACTTTTTAGAGATTTGCTCGTTAGAGTTTTATTCGATTAAGGTACTACGCATAGTTTCATATCTGCTAATTTTATTGTTGAGAATAAATTAGCTTCTACACCATTAAATATGAACCTGTGTGTGAGTACCCCTTCGGGAGTTGACATGCTCGCCAATGCAATCTGTAGGGACGGCTATATTCGCATCGGAGATAGGAAGCTTTCCTTAGATGTCATTATTCTAGACATAAAAGAATATGATATTATTCTCGGGATGGACTGGTTGAGTGCTTGTCATGCAACGATCGAGTGCGTGGAGAAGCGAGTTATATTTTATCTACCCGGTGAGGCAAACTTCTACTATTCGTGTAGTACTACACCGAAGGAGACGATGGTGATATCAACAGTTACGGCTAGGCGCATGTTGTATTCGGGCTGTGAAGGATACTTAGCCTCTGTTCGAGACACCTGGCAGGAAGGTACAGATACAGCTCAAGCTAATGTTATAGCAAATTTTCCTGACGTGTTCCCAGACGAGCTGCCTGGGATGCTTCTTGATCGAGAGATCAAATTCGCTATTGACACATTTTTGGATACGCGGCCGATATCAAAGGCACCCTACCAAATGGCCCCAACAGAGCTAAAAGGAACTGAAGGTGCAGTTACAAGATCTGTTGCACCGAGGATACATTCGTCCAAGTATTTCTCCGCGGGAAGCGCCGGTGCTGTTCGTAAAGAAGAAGGACGGATCCATGTGGCTGTGCATAGACTACCAAGAACTGAATAAGGCTACCGTACAGAACAATTACCCATTACCGAGGATAGATGACCTATTTGATCAACTACATGGGCGAAAATATTCTCTAAAATTTATCTCAGGTCGAACTATCACCAGTTGAAGATCAAATCCGGTGACGTCCCTAAGTCAGTATTCTGAACTCGATACGGCCCTATGAATTTCTTGTAATATCGTTATGTTTGACGAACGTCCCAGCAGCTTTCATAGATTATATGAACCGCATATTCCGACCGTTCATGGATAAGTTTGTGGTCGTGTTTATTGACAACATATTAATATATTCCAAGGATGAGACGGAACACAAGGAACACTTGAAGATCGTGCTGCAGATATCGCGGGAGCGTCGGTTGTTCATAAATCTCAGCAAGTGTTGTAAACTCTCTCATTTTAGTATATGGGTAATTTGGTATTTTACAATTATTTTTATTATTTTAGTTAATTAAATAATTTGCAAAATTAAATTTTTTGAATTTATTTTATATATATGACACTTTGACTAGACAAACTAGACCAAATTGAATCATTGTCACCAACATGACTTAACCCTAAACACCAAACACCCACCTATCATCCCAAATACTATTTTTTCTTATACCAATACATTATTTATTTTAGTATTTAGAGAAATATATTCAGCCAACTAAAGTATGTAACCCCCAAACTCTTCCTCTCCCCAGTAGCAAAAGTTGTAACCTCAAACTCTTTCCCTTCCCACTAGACTGTCCATAACCACCCTCACTTCACCTCCTCCATTCAAACCACCTCAAGAATATTTCTTCCTAACCCTCTCTCACACATTTTATTTTCACAAACCATCTCCAAATTCCTTCTTCATCTCCCTCCACACCTCCATCTATCCTGCCCTACCCAGGCTGAATCCGAATTTAGCAACACCCTCATCAATCCTTTCATATCTCCCTCCATAGTAAGTATATGTCTCCCAAATTTAGTATGCTTATTTATATCCATGTTAATCACACTTTCTCTTCAAAAAACTTCCATCAAAACACACTCTAAATTTCTCAAAATAGTCCCGTCATCAGAGGTGTCCAAGCTAAATCTGAATTCAGCATAACCACTTCTCAGGCCACTCCACCACCTCCACATCCTCCAAACCACCACCACAGCACCAAAATCTCCTTTTTTTCTACCATCTTACAATTTTCCATAGTTACCACAACCCCTAGAACAAACTACACAAGCATCACAAGGAGCTACAAGGAGGAGAAGTCAAATCTGAAATTGTTTCGAAGAAGCTGCAATTCAAGGCATTTTTAACCCATTTTCCAAAGAGGTTAGTGATCAAAACTATTCTCCTTGAACTCCCTTATATGTCCTAAACAATACATGTTAGGTTCTATAAAGTTTTCATCAACTTATTGTATATACTTTGTATGCTACACTAGAGAACCCAATACCAACATAGTTTTTACCCGTAGTGAACACCAACTTGTAATTCATATTATATTGTTAAAATAACTTTAAAATAAACTATATTCTGATTTAGACTTAATTTTACATATTTTTCCAGATTATAAATAATTTTTTTAGAATTAAAATTTGTAGAAATTCATAAGGATATTAGTGTTGAGCATGTGTAAACACTAGATTGGTGTAACTAGTTTATATTTTTATCATTTGGAGTTTTAATTTCCATGTTAGGAAAGTAATTATATATTATATTTTGGTTAATTTCATAATTTTAATTTAAGCTTTTGAGAGTGTTATGCATAAGAATTCATGAAGAGATTTCATTGGAATGATGTTCTAAGAACTAGTCTATACTAACTAGTTTAATTTTATTATTTTGTAATACATAAAATAGTATGTTAAATAGAGGAAAATGTAAATTTTTACCTTAGATTCAAGAACTTATAATTATGTATTTGGAGTTGGAATATTTGTTTATTTTTGAAATAATTTGGTTTATAAATGTATAGTTACTAGTACTAAACAACTAGTATATTTTGCATAAGCATAAATATTTATTTTTATATGTTAATTAAGTAAAAAATAATATTTTAAAATATATTTCAGAATATATAAATTATATTTTTATTTATGTATGTTAATCAAGGATAAGAAATTATTCATAAAAATGTCTAGACTTTAACTAGTTTTTGTTGGTGATTACTTGTGATGTAGAATACAAGATTTCAAGAGAGAGTATACTATTTTGTTAATAATATAGTAAATATTCCAGAATCTACGCCCTTGCCATTTGACCTCTCTTCCCAGGATTGAATTTGCTTTCTGTGGTGAACTGGTCGTCACATACCTTCTGCCTGTCTTATGTGTGTGGAACCAGTTTTTTTTCGGTTCCAGCTTCACGCAGTCGAATCAACAAGAATCCTCTAACCATTCGCTGCTGTTTAAACAATCACCTAATCAAAAAGCGAGATGAATTGCATCGAGATTAGCGCATGTCAAGAGGCGACCGTAGGGAGGAAGCGAAAGAAAGGAAGAAAGGGTACAAAGCAATAAACCTATTCGTCCTAGTCCGAGCAGAGGAATTATAGGTATCTATTGGAGAGGCGGTGCCTTGCCGGCCAAGACCTTATTTCTGTGGTCATTGGCGATTCATCGGCCAGTATAATTTATGAATATATTTATGGTAGATTAATGGTATAGAATAATACCAACTTGAACATAAAACTAGACTAGTTGCCATGTGATCTAGTTTTGACCATAGATGACTATGAAATAGTTGTGTGTAACATACCTTAGTATGATAGCTGATCGATAGATATCATATGTTCATAGGAGTACGTGATGATACGACTGGGATTGCCAAAGCAGGATCTTTGTTCAGTCATCAGAAAGATTCAGGCAAGTGTACCTTGCCTTGATCTCAATAAATTATGCTTAATTTTAATTACAGTTTATATTTTAATACATATACTTTGTTATGACCCTAGGAACGTGACGATACTTAGCGTCCGAGTTATATTTGGGTGCCGACTTCCGTACGCGAAAATCGGATATCATGAGATTGCATTGTCGATGTATACCTTATACATGCATCACTTGTACGATTTACCGTAGGACACTGTACACGACTCTGATGTACAGAAGCCTCACTTGAGATATTCGAGGATTATGGCTTCTATTTTAGGATAGGACTTGAGGCATGTGCTAGTTGACATGATGTTATTTATACCTTGACTTGAGACATAAATAGTGATTGTCTTGCATGTCGTGGACATGAGACGTGAGATACATGGGGTTGGAGAGAACTTACCGTACCGCTGGGCTACCACACACTACTAGCTACCGATGCTTGCACTTCGGGTCCTATAGTACTGCAGGTACCTTGATGGGGGCATGTACGTACCTACTACTAATATTACTACTAGCTACTGGTGTCTATACAGGCCTACGGGACCCAGTAGTTTAGCGAACGAGTACGTTCTCACTGCGTTCACTTAGAAGGTTTATGTTAGCTACCTTAAGCACACCTATTATTTATTTACTGTTACTTTGGCATGTTGTTTCTTTTACCTTGTTACGTCCCTCTGAGGACCTCGTCCACTACCAGTTTTGCAGCATAGATGGTTGAGGAGTTTTTTGGAGCTGCTGATGCGTACCGTCTTATCATGCAGGCATTTGACTCGGATACTGTTATCATTTTTACCACAGTTATGTTTATCATCTTTCGTTACTATTTTTGCTGCCATAGCCTAGTTTTGTAGACTCTTGTTATTTCTTCGAGTCTATTCGGACAAGTATTGAATGTGATGCACACCAGGATATATGTTGTCCATTCTTGTATTTTATTTCATTGTGGATTGAGACTTAGATATATTTATTGTGTTATCTAGATAGTGATAATTCTAGTACAACTTATATATATTCGAGTCGGACAAGAGTCTGGTAGAATATGTAGCTGGCCAATGCCACGTACCCTGGTCCTACGTATTTTGGGACTGGGGCGTGACAAGTGTGAGTTCTGGTTGAGCAGTGTAGCATTCTTTGGACATGTTATCTCGGCAGAAGGTGTCATTGTAGACCCAAAAAAGATAGAGGCGGTGGTGGATTGGAGGCAACCTACGTCAGCCAGTAAAGTTCGTAGCCACTCGTTCAAGTATCTTAAAGAAGATTTTTTAAATTGGCCTCACCTTACTCAAAAAGAGATTATATTCTAGTGGAGTGACAACTGTGAATCTAGCTTTCAAGAGCTAAATCAATGGCTCGTTTCAGCACTAATACATGCACTTTCTGATGTAGTAGAAGAGTTTCAGATATACATCAACGCTTCGGGACTCAGCTTAGGGTGTGTTCTCATGCAGAGGGACAAGGTGATATCGTACGTCTTAAGACAATTAAAGTCGCACGAGAAGAACTACCCAACACATGACTTGGAATTGGCGGCAATTGTGTTCGCGCTGAAGTTGTGGCAGCATTATCTCTTGTATTGCTTGCAAAATCTACACAGACCACAAGAGTCTCAAGTACCTATTCACCCAACGAGAACTGAATCTCCGGTAGCGGTGCTGGTCAGAACTGATAAAGGACTATGACCTGATGATAGCATATATGCCGGGAAATAGAAACGTCGTTGCTGATGCTCTGAGTCAAAAGCACATAAGCTCGCTATCAATAAATAGCCGTCTACTTCAGGATCTAGAGGCAGTGGGCATCAAATTTTGAGTTTGACATTAAGGGATGCAGCTGGCTCCACTCCATCTTCAGTCGAGTTTGCATGATAGATCAAGTATCTCAGAAGGACGATCAATTCCTAAAGAAGATACGTGAGCTGATCTCGACGGGAAAGACGTCCGACTTTGTAGAAGGCAAAGATGGGGCCCTACAGATGAAAGAAAGATTATGTATTCCTAGCGATCCAGAGCTTTAAAAATAAATCATGATAGAGGCACACTATGTGAAGTATTTCTTACATTCAGGGAGCACCAAGATGTACAAGGACTTGTGCATGACCTTCTGGGGGCACGGTATGAAGCAGGATGTGGCGACCTTTGTGTCACAGTATATGGCCTGTCAAAAGGTGAAAGTTGAACATCAGAGTCCTGACGGGGAGATATAGAACCTCAATATTCCCTAATAGAAATGGGACAACATCGTTATAGATTTTATCGTAGGATTTTTAAAGAGGCCGCGGGAGCATGATGCGATTTGGGTCATAGTTGATCGTTTGACCAAATCTGCCCACTTTCTTCCTACTAAAGTTACATGAAGCGTCGATCGGTTAGAGCAGATTTACATTGACGATATTGTTCGACTACACGGAGTACCTGCCTCAATCGTCTCGGACCGCAATAGACGTCTCTTATATCATTTTGGGACTAGCCTACAGTCTGCATTGGGCACCAAGCTAAAGTTTAGTACCGTATATCGCCCCAGACTGACGACCATACAGAGAGGAAGAATCAGATACTTGAAGATATGTTACGACTGTATGCAATTGATCTGAAGACTAGTTGGGACATGTACCTACCGTTAGCGGAGTTCGCGTACAACAACAGTTACCAATCGAGCATCCAGATGGCACCGTATGAAGCACTTTGCAGACAGAAGTGTCGATCTCCTATTTGCCGGGACAAAGTCGGCGAGCAATAGGTACTCGGGCCAGAGTTGGTGGAGAAGGTTGTTAAAAAAGTTTGCTTGATTCAGGAAAGACTCTGTACTGTACAGAGCCGACAGAAGAGCTACGCCGATGCTCATCGAAGACCCTTGGAGTTTATGGTCGAGGATTACGTCTTTTTAATGGTGACACCAATGCAAGGAGTGATGCGCTTTGGTATTAAGGGCAAATTGAGTCCTAGATTTGTTGGCCCCTTTGAGATACTTAAACGAGTGGCAACTGTGGCCTATCGGAATGCACTAACCCCTGCCCTGGATGAAGTGTACGATGGCTTCCATATCTCTCAACTTTGGAAGTATGTGCATGATCCGAGTCATATGGTTAGTTTCAATCAGTTGGAGCTACGCACGGGCTTATTATACTCAGAGGAACCTGTGCAGATCTTGGATCAAAAGGAGAAGGTGCTATGAAACCGAACTATGTCCCTGATTCACATGTTGTGGCAAAAATATTCAGTGGAAGAATCAACATGGGAGATGGAGTCAGAGATGAAGTAGAAGTACCCTTCATTGTTCGTTCAGTTGGATGTAAGACCTTGTTCTTAAGTTTTGGGACAAAACTTTTTTCTTAGTGTTATATTATGTAGTACCTCAAATGCCGATCCGACCGGAATACGCACTATATAATTGGGCTTGTGGCTAGTTTGTATGAGTCATAACTTGGTATTTAGAATCTTCGGCATCCTCTTGCCATGAATAAAATATGATAATCCTTTCCAACTCATGGATAGGCCTCTATTGAAACGAGTTCAATAGTTTTCGTATTTTGTTGCTTAGTTTTCTTGATGTCGCGTTGGGATTTCATTTTGGTATTGCTTTCGATTTGCTTAATTTTCGTTATTGGCTTTCTTGCTTGGAGGTTTGGTTCTTGGGGATTTCGGGAGAAAGGATAGGCAAAAGGATTCTAACTCGGTGCTCGTGCTATTGTAGTATAGCATAACTGATGGTTGATCGTCGCTAGGCGGGACTCCTTCATTCAGCACTTTCTTTAATCAGTAGGTATTTCGGACCCTTCTTTCCTACTTTTTTACGTCTACATCCATAATATTTCAAACGTTCAATCGATGATGCCCGGCTGAACACCTAAGAAATCCTTAGCCCCAACGCATGCCAGACACTAAGAAAGGAATATGAGAATTATAGACTAACTTGTATATGAATGCATACGATATATAATACGAGCTTCGCAATAAAGCGGATAGTTGTGGTTCGAAGCCAAGGAACTGTTGGATGGAATGCGACATCTGGAATATTGGTTGCGTCCTGGTGCCTTGGAGAGTTTGGACCCACGGGACCTGATAAATATGAACAGTTGCATAAGTGTATATATAACTGCTTTACTTCCTTCTGTTTCATCTCATGCATTATATGATAGTTGAACTGCTCACGCATTTGCATGGTCTAGGATAACTTTTGCACAAGGTTTGGCATTTTCTCGAAACGGTATTCTGGGTCACTAGAACCGTATCGACCCAGGGGGAATATTTGGTCATGTTTGGTGTGATGCATTACAGGACCTTCAGCGGGACTTTCTTCCTGGGCTGATAGGGCGCACCGCAATGCCTTGGATAAGTTCCCATGGTGTCGATCACACTAATAACCGCATATAGATAAAAAATATGCTAATCTATTGTATTGTGCATATGGTAAGTATACTTGTATTTCTGTATGGGAAAGGAGCGCATCGATTGAGTAAGAGATCGATGTGCTATATGGTTTCTATGTTATGTTTCCTCTAAAAATTATGCAATAGATATAAACTGAATTCACTTAGTTCTTAATAGAAAATCATACTAATGCATGCTTGCCCCTAATAAGCAAGTGTTGATTTAGGCGATTGGGTTCGTCCCGCTCACCAGTACAACTGAGTACTAACACATGTTTATAGGCAAACATTTCAGGCTCTCAGGGTATGCAACGCTAGTAGATAGATGAGGAGGCATTATAAACTCTTCTATTTTTGAGGTATAGTTGAAGCCAGTTCATTTTGGAGGTATGGATTTTTAATCTATAAAAGGGCGTAATGTACGGACGATAAAGCTTATCTGATAGAGTGCGCCATACCTTTTGAGTTTTTCTTGTAATGCAATCAATATAGCCGAGAGGTGCATCAAATTTTAATTCTATGCAAATTACTCTGAATTATCAATGAAAAGCATATTTTTTCCCTATACTTTGTGTTCAACTTTCTGTGAATGTATTTTCTAACTTGTGTTTCAAATGGATTACTATCACTGCATGTTCTTGCCTTGTGTGAGCGCAACTCCAAACTCGTATGGCATCACGCCCTAGCGAGGATGATCAGTTCCGTAAAGGATCCAAGCGAGGATGATCAACCCTTGCAGGATTGGGGCGTAATAGTTTTAGTATCAATTGTGCGCCATCTTTTGCTCGGAGCACTTTTGGTATCAAAGTGCGCCAGAACTGTCCGAAATAGATTTGTGCGCCAATGGTATTTTTAGTCCATTATGTGAGAATGTTACTTCTTGCCTAATTTTATGCACAAACGCTGAATTGGTGATTTATGCGCATGTATGCCAGTATTCTCTTTAATATGCTTAACTCTTAATGATTCTCTGGTTCACTTTTATCCCATTATTTTAGTTAATCCTGGTTATTTTATGAATATGATATTCTTGATATTGATCTTGATTTTCTGACATCATCTAGTAATTTTACACTATAAATAAACTCCTAAATCTTGACATGGAACTGATAATCTTGACATAGAACAGATAATCCTGATATTGTACGGATATTCCTGATAGTGGCGTGACGAAGCGCACTCCTGACATGCTAGAATTTCTTGAACTGAAATGCTTGAACTGCTAAGATAATTCGCGTGGTTGATTTGCGTGTTCCTGTCCTGAATGTACTTGTCAAGATACTGTCTTGTCCTATCCTGCATCATATCTAAGGCAAATTCCTTAGTACCACGGTCAGAAATTATTGATAACTTGTCCAGGATAACAACTAGCATAAATAAATTAGAAGCATCTAGAAAAATTTACTGGCTACATGCAATCCCGACATTCCAGCAACACCTGATGGATTTGGAGCTCTCCTTCGTGAGGAGCACACTTTCAGCACACCATCGAGTATTATATTACAAGTAAAAATATCTATTATGTATCTCTTACGTCTGGATGATCCAGATAGTCTGCAGAACATGTGGTTGTATAGAATCTCAAACTGCATATGTTAGTAACTAGGACTGTGATAACCCTAGTTAGTTAATGATAGCAAGCCATAGGGCATGATTGGCCATGATTACTTGATTTTTAGTCTAGTCTAGTCCCATCCTGATTTATTTTCAACAACTAATCCTGAGAACAGTAATTGAAGCCTGACTCCAGATATCCCTATTTAATACTCCAGGGTATGTTTAACTATTATTTTAACATATTGCGCTTATTTGAATGTTCTATGTACTATTTTTTATTAATTTATATGCATGCTGGTTTTAGTTCCTAAGTTTGGCTCCCTTGTGGTACTTGCTATTTTGGGGCCTGAACCTACTGGTTTCGTATGGCCAAATTTTGGAGCAGAATCACAGTATCTCCCGTACATTTCTCCTCAAGATGGTCACCACGAGGAGCACCCGAGGATATGAGTGGGTTTCTTCTTCATCACCCACCTGATCTTATACATTATTCTTTTGAGGCTTTTAGCTAACGAGCACGTGTTTAGCTCATATTTGGAACTTGATATTCTAGCTTGCTGGCCTACATGTAAAGCATATTCTAGACTATAGCTAGAGCTGATAATGTAACATGGTACTCTTGCTAGTTCTTTATTTTGTAACTAGCTTCATGATCAACTGTGTATGTATAGTTTGGGATGCCTTACTATTATATTTTTGGTGATCATACATCTTGTAACATATTGCTTGCTTGAGATTGAGACACCTAAGATTCTTAACCCATGAATGACTGTTAGATTATAGAATAAAACTCTCATATGTCTAGACAGCCGTGACCGTATCTCGGGGTGTTGAGTACTCTGGTATACATAGCTGGTTTTGTCCGCATTCGCTCTCTAGTATTATGGTTCTGGGGTGTGACACGATTCAAGTGGTGGCCCATACAGGTCTAAAAATTCAGAAGTATGGGTATTTTACCGATGTTTAGATGTCTCAATCATGCTACTCCTAGATCTCCTCCAATACCGAATTTATATTCCTGAAATCTTGATTCAATATCTGCTTTGATCCTCGATCAATCACGTCCATTCCTTTGATGATCTTGTGTCCTTTATCTTCCAGGGATACTGTTCCTGGTCCTTCCAATCATCCAGCCCGAGTTCTTCTAGTAACAGGATAACATCCAGATGCCCAGCAAACCATTAAGGTTCAGCCTCAATATTCAGGGGCTGGGTCTAGAAAAGCTAAAAAAGAGGAATCTCAGATCCAACCAGTACCTCCCGTGCAACCAATACTTGATGCAGGAGGGGAAAATAGTGTGCTAATCGATCTCCTGAGGGGATTATTAGCAGCTCAAGGACGTCGAGAGGATATACTGACTTAGTCAGTACATGAGGTTTTGGAAAGAAGTGGACATCGTACCAAAAACTCGACGAGCAAATTCAAGTGCCTCCAACCCTCGTATTTCTATGGCAATGAGAATATGATGTATCAGATGCGTAGCTTTAGGATACTGAAATGATCCTAGAGGCAGCATGAGTGCCTGACAGAGAGCAAGTGTTAGTAGTTCGACTGCAGTTGCTAGACTTGGCCCGAGACTGGTAGGCAGCATAGATAATTTCACTAATAGTACATGTCCCTTGGGTTGTCTTAAGTGAAAGGTTTCAGACCAAATACTTTGACGCGGTATCGTATTATAATCTGCAACAAAGGTTTAACAACTTGAAGCAGATGGACAGGACCGTCGACCACTATACGACAGAGTTCTGCAGACTTATCATTTTGCTCCCACCTTAGTGGCAACTGAATTGGATAGAGCTAGAAGGTTCTCGCAGGAACTTCGCCTAGAAATTATCTTGGCCGGAGAACAACATGAGTTTCAGATATTTGACGCCATGATGCAACCGGCAAGGAGGCACGAGTATACCTCCCAGCGAATCGTGGAAAGGATTGGAGGACGAAAAAGGACCCACACGTTAGGAGGTTCTTACTCACAATCTTCAGCACCAGTCCCGGTAGTTAGTGCTTTAACCATTGGATCTTCGAGGAGGCCAGTTTCAACAGCCCAGTCCCGCAAATACTACCGACCCAACCTCAGCAGTAGAGGATATTTTTCTCAATAGGGTATTCTCATTGTGGGAAACATGGGCTCATATTTTCATAATTTTGTAGAGCACAAGGATTATGTTTAGCATGTGGAGCTCCTGGACACGGAGTGGGATCTTGCCCACTCAGAGCCAGTTCATCATCGTCTTCCCCGATAGGACCACAGTATAGGGCTCCAGTGCCGGTTCAGCAACACCAGGGTCAGAGGCCTTTGCCAACCCAATCTCAAGTGTTCCAACAATAGAGCCCACAAAAGTATGCGCAGGCCCAATCACAGGCCATGCAATGAGGTCTGCAGCAGAAAGGACCAACACCGAGAGGACGAGGTCAAGCAATGGCGCTTACTGTGGAAGAGCAGTTGACTTCTGATAAGGTGATGGAAAGTACCATTCTCGTCAACTCTCATTCAACTTCAGTATTGTTTGATTCAGGTGCAACACATTCTATTATGTCTGCAAGATTTATGATACGAGTTAATTTGGAACCCAAATCATTATCAGTAAGACTCAATATACTTACTAGTAACGGTATCATGGCAGTCGATAGAGTTTATGTCTCGTGTCTTATTGTAGTATACGGGCAAAATTTCCAACTAGACTGATAGAATTTTCTATAAGAGATTATGACGTCATCCTAGGAATTGATTGGTTGAGTGCCCGATAGACAACGATAGATTGCCATGCTGGCAAGGTTATCTTTCATATTCCCCGAGAAGAAGAATTCTCATTCTCTAGAGGAGAGATGGTGTCTTCGTCAGCAATCATGAGAATGGTACTAGTAGAAAGAGCATAATTCTCCAGAGGAGTTGATGAATTTTTAGATGTGTTCCCAGAGAACTTCCAAGCATGCCACCAGAAAGAGAGATTGAGTTTACCATTGATCTACTTTTTAGAATAGCACCAGTATAAGAGAGAGTCTATGGGATGGCACCTTCAGAGTTAGAAGTCTTGTACCTAATGATTGAAGAATTAAGAACCAAGAGATTCATTCATGCTAGTGGATCACCTTAGGGAGCCCCGATGCTACTAGTGAGAAAGAATGATGGCACGTCACGATTGTGTGTTGAATATCATACCCTCAATGCGGTAATTATCAAGAACAAGTATCCCTTGCCAAGGATCGATGACTTGTTCGATCAGCTTAGTGGAGAAGCAATATTTTCCAAGGATAATTTGTGGTCGAAATATCATCATATCAGAGTCAGAGAGTAGGATATACCTAAGACGGCATTCAGATCAAGATATGGCCATTGAAAGTTCTAGCGATGCCCTTTGGAGCAACTAATGCACCAGCAGTGTTTATGGATCTCATAAATCGTATTTTCATGCCATACATGGATAAGTTCGTGATAGTGTTCATTGACAAAATTTTGGTGTACAATCAAAGTGAAGCAGAGCACGAGCAGCATCTTCACACAGTTCTTCAAATCCTTAGAGAACATAAGTTATATGCCAAGTTCAGCAAGTGCAAGTTCTAGTTTGATCGTATTTTATACTTAGGGTATATTATTGCTAAAGGAGGAGTTGAAGTGGATCCCCAGAAGATAATAGCCTTTGAGACGTGGCCAAATTTTCGAACAGTTACAGAAGTTCATAGTTTCTTGGGACTAGCAGGATATTATCGAAGATTTATGTCAGACTTTGCTAGAATTTTCGTACCCTTGACGCAGTTGACAAAGAAAGATGTGCGCTTTGATTGGACAGATGAATGTCAAACCTCTTTCAAGAAGCTCAAGCAGAAGTTGATCACGACACCTATTTTGACTCTTCCAGATGGGACAGGTGGTTTTACAGTATATTATGATGCATCAGAAATAGAACTAGGGTGTGTTCTTATACAACATGGTAAGGTTATAGCTTATGCATATCGGCAGCTATGAGATCATAAGAAGAATTATCCGACACATGACTTGGAGTTAACATCAGTAGTATTTGCGCTCAAACTTTAGAGATATTATATATATGGAGAACGAGTAGAGATTTATATTGATCACAAGAATTTGAGGTATGTCTTTACCCAGAAGGATCATAACATGAGGCAGAGAAGAAGGCTAGAGTTGATGACAAACTATGACCTTGAACTTCAATATCATCCTAGGAAGACCAATGTCGTAGCTGATGCTTTGAGCCAGAGGGCAGGAGTTTATTTCCTTATAGCACAACAAGATATTCTAGAAGATCTTCAGGAGATGGGCATAGAAGTAGTATTGTCATACGACACAGTATTGATGGATGGTTTGTAAGTTTAATCTAGTATCGTAGAGAGAATCAAGGTAGCACAAGCAACAGATGTCAAGCTTCATTGACTCAGAGCAGAGTATAAGGTAGGACGTAGACCAGAACTGAGCATTTATAATGACGGAACTCTCCATTTTAGAAATCGTCCTTGTGTACCTAATGGAGACATTCATCGCGAGATTATGTCAGAGGCCCATAGTTCACAATATTCAGTACATCCTGGAGGAACAAAGATGTACAGAGACATTTGTCAATATTTTTGGTAGAATGTAATGAAGGGAGAGATAGCTCGGTTTGTTTCCCGATATTTGGTTTATCAGCAAGTCAAGGCTGAGCATCAGAGACCTGCAGGACTTCTTCAACCTTTACCAATTCCGGAATGGAAGTGGGACCATATTACCATGGATTTTATGTTCGGTCTTCCTAGATCCCTAGCTTGCAGAGATGCAATTTGGTAGTAGTGGATCGACTCACAAAGGTTGCTCACTTTCTTTTCTCTAGAGTGGGACAGTCTACAGAGCAGTTGGCTCGGATGTACATGAATCAGATTGTCAGACTTCATGGAGTACCAGTCAGTATTGTATCAGATAGAGACTCCAGATTCATATCTCACTTTTGGCAGAGTCTATAGCAGAGTCTGGGTACCCGTCTGAAGTTTAGTATATCTGATCATCCTAAGGCAAATGGTCAGTCAGAATGTACGATCCAGACTCTAGAAGATAAACTTCGTTTATGTACTCTTGACATTAGTGGTTTATGGAAGGATCATTTGTACTTGGTCGAATTCTCCTACAACAACAATTTTCAAGCAAGTATCCAGATGGCACCTTTCGAGGCACTATATGGCAAAAAGTACAGATCCCCTGTAGCTTGGGATGATATTCGCGAGAGGCAATTCCTTGGTCCCAAAATAATAGCTCAGACAGTTGAAATAGTCAAGCAAGTCCAGAAGCATATCAATATAGCTCAAGATCGTCAGCATTATTGGGCCGATTCGCATCGACGACCTCTTAAATTTTCTGTCGGCGACCATGTATTCCTTCATATTTTGCCTACCCGTGGAGTCATCAGATACGGTGTACGAGGAAAGCTTAGTCCGTGGTACATGGGTCCGTTCGATATTCTTGAGCAAATAGGAGATATTTCCTATCGTCTTGCTCTTCCGTTATTGCTTCGTGAGATAGATAATATTTTTCATGAATCCCAATTACGACGATATATACCGGATACAAGCTATGTCCTGGATCAATCAAAATTAGTCGTTGATACCGACCTTTCATATGAGGAAAGACATGTATCCATTTAGGATCGGAGAGAGAAGATTCTCAAGAACCGGACCATTCGGTTAATCCGAGTTACTTGGGAGCATCACTCATCGGGCGAGTCAACTTAGAAGTGTGAGGATGATATTCGAACTCGATACCTGTATTTGTTTGACTCGTGAGGTATACTTGATCATATATCTTATACCCTAACCTTGTCTTGTGCATGCTTATCTTGTTCTAGGATTGTGCTTGATTCATGTATGTCATTGCTTGCCTTGATTCTTGTCCCCTGAGTTTTACTTGACCTCATGCCTTATTAAAATTTTGAGGACAAAATTTTCAAAGGAGGAGAGAGCCTTGAGACTCGTTTCATTGCTCTAATATACGTACCCGATATACACAATTAATACATATATAACTTGCTTTATGTTTAATTACTTACTTCATGCTTTATGACATTCATGCATTGTCTAGGTTATTTTTTTGCAAGTTTTCCCTTAGTTGCATGCTTTGGACCGTTAGTCCCTTGGTTTTCATATGCATGTCTATGATGAACCCGGGAGAGGTATGTATTATGATCAAATGGCCTACAATCAACCATTTGCCTATATATGCAAATATTTCTCTTTCCTTCACTTTTTTTTTCTTCTTCACTTCTTCAGCCTTCACCGAGAGCAGCCGAGCTTGGCCTTGGCCGTGGTTAACCTTGGTAGTATTAGACTAGAACTTGATCGTAGGAAAGTGTATCTTGCCAACCGGAAGAACAACCATGGATCTTATTTTTATTCTTAGGATAACTTGTTTAATTACTTGATAGGTTTTATTTGCTTAATACTTAGAACTTATCTTCATGATGATTTTGATTTTCTTGTATTGTTGCTCATGGAGCCTGAGAACAGCAAGTCGGAGAATGCAAAGTTGGCCTGAGAATGTATACAAAAAGTACACAGGGAACCATGTCGCATAAGCGAAGTTCCAGTGAGCGCACTTGTGTGTGTTTCACAGACCCATTAGAAAGTGCGCCAAATATTTTGAGTACTCTAGACGTATTTTTCTACTCCTACGCACATTTTGTATTATGGCAATTCCTTCAAAAGTACACCAATCTTACTTGGCGCACTTTTGAATGGGTCTGCAAGTCATCAAGAATGTATGCCACTTAAATAGCCAAGTTGGCACACTTTGTAAATGTTGCATAGTTGGCGCACTTTGGTAAAATTTTCTTACCGGTGCACTTTATTGCTTTTAGAGAATGGCGCACTTTGCTGTGTTGGCGCACTATGTGGCATTCTTCAGAGACGGCACAATTTGTAGCCCTTCGTAAATTACTTAATGACTAAGCAATGACTTCTAACCATTCTCCAGAATTATGATCTTGACTGCAGTATTGTCTTGATTGTTGTGCCATGCTTCGAGACTTATATTTTGTCTTTTAGTAAACCTTCCTACGCTTGTTTGTGCACCAAACCTTTCTGCTATCATACTTGATGAAAGTGTGCCAAGTTCATATCTTGGAGACTTTCATTTGTGCGCCAATGGTAGATTTGTGCGCCAAGCTCCTGGCTTGCACATTTCTATCATTTTCCGCCAAGGTTCTAGGGTGCATTTTAGTATCAATTATGTGCCATCTTTTGATTGGAGCACTTTTGGTATCAAAGTATGCCATAACTGCCCGAACTAGATTTATGCGCCAATGGTATTTTTGGTCCATTGTGCATGGATGTTAATTCTTGCCTGATTTTATGCACCAATATTGAATTGATGATTTATGCGTATGTATGCCAGTATTCTCTTTAATATGCTTAACTCTTAAATATTCTCTCGTTAAATTTTATCCCATTATTTTAGTTAATCCTAGTTATTTCCTGAATATGACATTCTTGATATTGATCTTGATTTCCTGACTTGATCTAGTGATTGTATACTACAAATGAACTCCTGAATCTTGACATGGAGTTGATAATCTTGATATGGAACTGATAATCTTGATATTGTACTGATATTCCTGATAGTGTCTCGACGAAGCGCACTCCTGACTTGCTAGAATTTCTTGAACTGAAATGCTTGAACTCCTAGATAATTCACGTGGTTGATTCTCTTGTTCTTGTCCTGAATATACTTGTCAAGCTATTGTCATGTCATGTCATATCCTACATCATGTCTAAGGAAAATATTTGAGCACCACGGTCAGGAATTCTTGATAACTTGCCCAGGATAACAACTAGCATAAATGAATTAGAAGCATCTAGAGAGATTTCCTGGCTACATGTAATTCCGACATCCCAGCGACACTTGATGGATTTGGAGCTCTCCGTCATGAGAGGCATACTTCCAGCACACTGTCGAGTGTTGCATTACAAGTAAAAATATCTATATATGTTAATTATATTATGTATCCCTTACGTCTGGATAATCCAGATTGTCTGCAGGACATATGGTTGTATGGAATCTCAAACTGCACATGTTAGTAACTAGGACCATGGTAACCCTAGTTAGTTAATGATAGAAAGTCGTAGGGCATGATTAGCCGTGATTGCTTGATTTCCAGTCTAGTCTAGTCTCATCCTGATTTATTTTTAACAACTGATCCTAAGAACAGCAATTGAAGCCTGACTCCAGATATCCCTATTTAATACTCCAGAGTATATTTAACTGTTATTTTAACCTGATGCACTTATTTAAATATTTTTTGTACTATTTTTATTGATTTGTCTGCATGCTGGTTTTAGTTCCTAAGTTTGGCTCCCTTGTAGTACTTATTATTTTGGGGGTCCTACCACGTTGGTTTTGTATGGCCAGATTTTGGACAGAACCACAGGATCTTTCGTACCTTCCTCCTCAAGATGGTGAATACGAGGAGCACCCGAGGACATGAGTGGGTTTATTCTTCATCACCCACTTGATCTTGTACATTATTCTTTTGAGGCATTTAGCCATCGAGTACGTATTTAGCTCGTGTTTGGGACTTGATATTCTAGCATGCGGGCCTACAAGTAAAGCATATTCTAGACTATAGCTAGAGGTAAGCTGCATTGTGTATCAGGGCTTAACTATGCCTGTGTAAACCCTAGGCTTGTTAAGAGATTAGGCTATGTATCCTGTCAGTAGCTATATGCTTGTCCCAGAGATTAGACACTATGTGTATCAGTAAATAGGGATTTGGCTATGCATGAGTATCACTGGACAATTTCAGACTGACACTGTGGATTCTGCAAATAGCCATATGATGTCTCAGAGGTTAGGCCATGCATGTATCAGTAGCTAGTTGGCCTTGTCTGTGTAAGTTGAACCAGCTCACACTGCCTGGTTGATCCTGCCAGTAGTCTTAAGCTTGTCTCAAGGATTAGGCCATGTATGTGTAAGAATGAACAATTGTTCAGACCTACCTATTGATCCTGCCAGTAGTCTTAAGCTTGTCTCAAGGATTACACCATGCATGTGTAAGAATGAACAATTGTTCAGACCTACCTATTGATCCTGCCAGTAGTCATACTTGTCTTAGTTAAGCCAGATGTTGAAGTCTGAACAATTCTAGACTGTGAAACTGTGAATGATTCATTGAATCAGTTATCTTGGATCGATGCATCAGTTAAGTGTTAGGTGTAATCATTGAACTGTGCCTCAGTGAGGGGGGGTGTAGTGAGTATCAGTTTTTATTCAAACTGAGCTTGGTTACTTGGCTACCCTGAGCTCTGATACTGGTGAACAATGTATCAGTCCAGCAGTGTGTAGCTGTGGGTATCAGGTTGCATTAGATAAGAACTAGTAGTAGCATCACATTCCAGTTGAGAAATGAGTTGCTGGCAGTTAGTATCTTTGCCTCTGTTTGGGGTATCAGGAATTCCATTTTTTTCCTTGTGATAGTTTCTATATGTATACATGTTCCAGTTAGCTAAGCCTAGTGTACCTATGAATGAACAGTCAGCAAGTAGTTAGATTCTTAGGTATAAAGTTACTTGTTTCCTAAATAGTAGATACTTATATACCCTAAGTTAGACTATTAGCTAGGAGTAGTATCATATGTATACATATATGGGTTATGAGTATGGGTAGTATTTAGTATAACTTAGATATTAAGGTTAGGACTAAATAACTAGGTTTAAGAGTTGTGTCTATCTGGTACCTACAGGAACCAGTATTTACACATCTAATGAGTTTTAAGATACCTAGTATTATAGGCCTAGTGCCACCAAGGTATGGTTAGTGCATAATAGTGAGGTAGTAGTAGATGGGTACTAGAAGTGTTGAGTTTGGCAATGTATTAACTAGTTAACCTAGTATTGACCAGTAAACCTCAGAATTGACCCAGAGGCCTCGCATTTAATTAGTTAAACATGTTTATCCCTTTAATTCAGTATTTTGATATTGATATTCCATAATTAGGTCATTGTGATCTCGCCTTGGACATTGATCCTCGCACCTTCCTCGGGACCACAGGCGAGTACATTCTCTGACAGTTTTTATTTTTGTTGATTAATTCTATAATTCCAGTTGTATACTATACTTGACTCTGACACTGTGGATACACGGGTTAGCACCGTAGATACCTGTCATGAGGAGTCATGATTGGAATCTATCGTGCTAGCTGGGGATGGAGAAATATTAGCAGATTATGTGATCATATCCCACCTTACATGCATCATAGCTCACCCCACACATCACGTCAGGTGTAGCCTGACCATTTACATGTCTCATAGCCTGATATATATGATTAGCCTGACTATTGATCGCATCATAGCTAACTAGATGGTTAGCCTGACCTCACATGTATCATAGCCAATCATATATATTAAGCCTGATCTCGTCCCAAGCCGATCACATAATAAACTGATATTTCAAACACATAGCCAGATATTTATTTACTTTTACTCCAGTTTACTTGTTCTAGCATCCACTTATATATTTATTCATTGCTAGATGTTCCATTGCTTATTTCATATTCTCTAGTACCCTATATTTCCAGTATTTATTTCATCTTGTATTCCTTACATTATTTATAGTTTTTGTCAACATAAATGAAACTGCTGTTTAGTGTTTGTACTTCGCTCCAATCCTGATTGGATAACATTTTCAGAGGACTTGGAGGATTTTTGTCCTACCCACTACGGCCCGGGAGCAGAGGGAGATTTCATACCAGAAATCCCAGAGGAGTTACCCATCTTAGAGGAGATTCCACCTACAGGCACTTAGATTGTCCTATTTTATGTATTATTATTCTAGACTGAGATCTGGGTTGTATTATTGTTGAGGCTTTTGAGGACATCTAGACTCTAGACTTGTATTTATATTTGTGTTGACTTATGTCAGAACTCTTTATCCTTATTTCTCATCGTGCCATTTACTTTCAAATAGCCTTGTGATTGAGTATATTATAAACTGTGGATTCATGTATTATCATTTTCCTCCTTATGGAGTTGAGACCATTGACAGAATGAGTTATGTTTGAGACCTAGACAACGTTCTACCGTCGATGCTACGGCGTAGGCTGGACGTACCCACGGCTCATGCCTAATTCTCGGGTGCGGGTCGTGACACCATAGTTTCTGACTCTTGGTGTTTGACATATGAACATTTTACTTTACAGCTCTCTTGCCAGGCAAATATACCTTGCCTTGTTGTACTGTTTAAATTCTGTATTATTATTTGCATGTTTATATTATATAATTATGCACGTCCGAGAGAGACTCGGGTGCAGTCAACGAAGGCGTTAACGTTAGGACTTGTGTCTGACCTAGTGTCTAGTAGACCCACCTAAAGTTGTGGAGTTATCGGTATGACTCCCAAGCCTTGACATATTTCTTATACGTATTGTGAGTCTCATATAGGGCATGGACTTGCGTATATGGTTGGCCACCTGTACGTGTAGGCGTACGACGGATAGGGAATAATTGCTATTAGCAATGCATGTTAGAAGACTTAGCAGTTATTAGAAGTCAAAGCATAGGCTATTATGGTACGAAGGTCCAATCCTTGTCCTTGTTTGGTTGTAAGGTTGGGCTATTGTTCTAGCGATAGACTATGAGCCAGAGTTACGATAACTCGACATAGTAGCTAAGGCGTGTTGTGGATACAACATGCTTAGATCATTGGGCGGGGAGGACAACTAGTAGGCATATGGGACACCCACTTCCTTTTATGCAGATTCCACACTCGACGGAGTGATATGGACGTTATATACTATGCAGATTCCACGTTCTTCGGAGCGATATGGACGTTATATACTATGCAGATTCCCCGTTCTTCGGAGCGGTAGGACGTTATTATATACATGCACCGTTGTATTGGGGGCATATGTGGCATATACTAGCCAGTTGTCACGATTGGTGAATTACGTCAGCATATGTCTAGCCTACACTTTCCCATACACTCAAAGTTGTCCTCAACTTGCATTTTACTTAGATGGTTAGGTCACCCTGGAGTTTTTACAGTATTTACTTTGTGGCATACTTTTATGTATTTTGTTATGTCCCTCTGAGGACCTGGTCCCTTTCCAGGTGTATTATTCATGAGTATTTGCAGGAGCTTAGATCCGGACTGGCTACTTATATTCCGAGGAGGTCTTCTCTTCGAGCCTCGTGATTGCTAGAGGTTGTATTTATATTGTATTTGTCTTGTTTATTCTTTATTCTAGTTCGGGAGTGGATTTGTTTCCATCCGACTGTCATCTTTAGATACTTTATTTTGGGATCTGATTATAGATATTGGTTATTCATTATATTTAATTTTTTGTGGATGAGATTAAATTATACCATGTGATTTATGATGGTTTATACCACTAGTGAATTGTTATTCATATTACAGCGTACGTGTGTTATGGTTTCCATATATTGGAGTGCCATATTCATACGGATGGCATGCTTACGTGTCCTAGTCCTACGTATTTTGGGACTGGGGCGTGACACAAACAATAAAGGTTTGCCAAGCGGCTTACAACTTAGGATGATACATAGGCGATGTTCCAACATTATGTCCTGTATATCTGCTTCAGCTCCGGACGCAACACTCCAAGGCTCTAGAGCGAACTCCATACCTTAGCGCGCACGAGGAGATACTCCACACCGAACGAGGTTCTCCCGTACCCTGTAAGCAATCTGATGGATTATCAGTACTTGAATGCACTGGTGGGGAGGCTTCTTGTCACGCCCCAGTCCTAAAATACCGAGGGACTAGACACGTGGCAATGGCCAGCAGTACGCACCGATGGACAAACCCAATTTAATGGATCCATCAGGGCATACTTAAGCTGTAAAATCAAGTCTACGACAACATGGCACATCTAATCTCATCCACACAAGATATAAAATATGATCCACAGAATATAAGGAATATAAATCATCACCTAGTCTCAATAAAGTGCTTCGGGGGACAACCCAATAAATATCTGATACAATGGTTCAACAGACCAGAATATAAATGACTGAAATAAAGTAAATACTAAGCATGAAACATGGATGCTCAGGAAAAGTCTTCGGCTAACACCTCGTCCTCGGGTGTCGGTACAGCTCCTGGATCAGCTCCTGCTGCGGCCCCGTCTACCTCGGGATAGATCTCGTCCTCAAATCCTGGGGACATAATCCATATTCAGGTCCTCAGGGGACATAGCAAGGTACAGAAAATATACAAGCCAAAATATAAGCAGTGCAGCAATAATGAGATAAATAGGGTAAGTATGTAACCATCTATGTGAAAATACAAGTGAGAGCATCACGAGTACTCAGGCTGAGCCACTACAAGCTCTGTGTCGGGGAGCCGGTAGCGGTAATAACCGGTAGTGGGTCTAGCTCTGCTCCGAGAGTCTACGACCTATCAATAATAGAAGATATATATATATATATATAAAATAGCCTGTAGCCTGTGTGTCTCTCTCCACCCAATGTAACCACGCGTATCATGACCATAACGTCTCATGTCCATTGCAAGCGGGATCATAGCTAATGCAACAAGTCATAATATATCTATGAATATAGTATCTCTGTCAATTCCTGTATCCTATACAAAATTATCATGAATAACTCGGGAAGATCCTGTCTCATGAGGAGTGTCAAGTGTCCTGGGTCAAAGTGTACTTGGTAGGACAAGTACGAGAATATAAAGTGTCACGAATGTCCATCTCTAGATGACAGTACCCAACATCGCGTACGGTGTTGGCACTCGACTAACAATCAGACACTAAGTATGTCACACGGTCCTAGGTTAAGCATGCACAGCAATATAATAAAGCAAGGAAAATAGGTAACAATACTGCAGAGTTTGGCAAGGTACACTTGCCTGATGTTTGAATACCAACAATCGTCCCGGTATCAGTAGATCCTGTAGGTACTCCTCCAAAAGCTGTAATAAACATTACCAACAGTCTCAGAAGATATCAAATAGCTAGAAATGCCTGTCCTTAAGTCCAATTTGGACACAAGGGCAAAAAGGACATTTCTGGGCCAAAGCGGGGTCCATATGTGGGCCACTTTGCACCGAAAAGCGTGTCAGGGTCAAAGGTCTCCAAATTCCTCAAACTCAGTGTCTACAAGTCAGGAATAAGGATACGAACCCAACGGAACTTCCAGAATTGGATTCCGATGAGCCGATCACAAAATCGCCCGTCAAGTGAAGCCTATGGGCCCCACGATACGCGATTTTGACAACGTTCTCAGAATCGGACCAAACTTGGGTCACAGGACCAGCGTATTGCTACGAGTCCGATGGCACAAGTTTCGTCTCGATCCGACGTGTGTACACAAAGTTACAGCGTGTTCCAGAATAGGCGAATACGGGGAGTTGTCGGCGGATACGCGTTGATTCCGGTGTGCACGCACATCCGAATCAACTTCTGCGAAATCTTATACGTCTGTATCAACGACGTGCACGTTTCGGTAAAGACCGCGTGCGACCAAGTCGTCCCATTTTGTGGGGCGTACTCAGTTCTGGGTGAAACAGGGCATTGTTTTTCCTGTTTTTGGATCGCGGTTTACAATCACCATAGGACGCGATGCACCGAGCGAGTTTCACGGGCACCGAGAGTGTTACATAGTTTACGCGTTGCAACAGACGGAATTAAAAATGGAGTTACGAGGTGAGAGGAACCGCTACCTGAACTGGGCTTCGAGAAGTCTGAATCTCACGTGTCCGAGGGTATTTTTCGTGTCCTGGTCGAGAGTTCCTGTGTCCACGTGTCTGCCGTGAGTCCAGGCCAGGGTCCTGATCTGGAGACAACGGGGTGGCGCTCGGGGGAGGATAGCGCTGAAATTCAAGACTGCTGAAGTAGCATATGCCTGCACACGTGGATTCTGGAAATCATCCATGGTGGATGCAAGTACAGGCAGCATTCTCCCATGATACTGAATTTGTAAGTCCGGACCCAAATCAGTTGATAGCTGCCCAATGGCATTTATTGCCGCCCACCGCACTCGAGGATGGGGATCCTGGAACGAGTTCAGAACCATCATAACCACTTGTTCCAAGTTCTTAATCATCACCTTTGAGCAACCTTCCATAATCTGGGCAAGAGTGATCAGAGCAGCATGGTACTTCTGCCACTCCGGTGCGGCCAGATAAGAGGGCAGCAGCTCGGACACAACCGGCACTATAGTATTTTTGCCGAGAGCAATCGGAGGCCGGTCGAGGCACTCCCGGCCAACACTGTAGTTACCCGTCTCTCCTGCATCCTCATCCTCAGCCTTGGCCGAGTGGGGGAAGGAAGAGGGTGCAGGTATTGAGAAGGGGAGCCGGTGATGGTAAGGTCGGCTGTGTATAAAGTTAGGGATGGGTTTGGGATTATATAATAAAGAAGGAAATTTTTTTTTGTTTATATACATGTTGACTTGGGTTAGGTGTTTGACCTAAAAGCTTGGGTTTGACTTGGTCAACTCCTCTAGAAATTGGCCTAGAATTTGGGCTGGGTCAATGCTCCTTGGGCTTGGCTTCGGCTCTCACGGGGATGTTGGGTGTTTGGCACGGGTTTAATCCGGTTTAAATGTATATTAGTTTTTAGGGCTTTAAAACTGTTTCCAGAGTCCAATAAATTCGCAGAAAATTACCCTATGTCCGGTTTTCTATTTTATACCATAAAATATTATTTCCATAATATTTTAATATTACTTATCATCCATTAAAAATCACTTAATCACAAATTCCTTAGTTTCAAATTCCAGAAAATACCGATAATTGGGAAAATTAATAAAAAAAATATTCTGAAAAATCAGGGTGTTTACAATCTACCCAACTTATAAAAATTTCGTCCTTGAAATTAAAATTAAACCATGGTAGAAGTCAAGGATGGTAGATTTGCATTGGTTAAGATGCAATGCTAGGTTTAACGGTGTGGGCGATGTTGCACGTTGCATAATCCGAAATCATAGAAGAAATTCATATGAGCGACAAATCGGTTTCTTCCTGCGTCATGTCATTGATGTGGTCACCTAAATGCTCTTTTGCATAAAATTGCCCGACCATTAAAATGTTGCACAAAGATGGAAATGGAAGATGGCATATCTAGGACAAGGATGTGGAATTTGTAGGAAGGCAGCGACTAGGGAAGTGATCCCATTATTGAAGCAATGGTACGGTGCGTCAAGTGATACCCTGTTGTAAAGCAAAATGAAAAATACCGTGTTCTATTTCTTAGTCTATTCGAGCTAGCCTCAGTCTCACTATCTAAGCCAAGTAGGTCAAATTCTTGGGTGAGGGGGTTTCACAATCCAACCAACTTAGAACAATGTCGTTCTTAAAATTAAAATTAGGCATAATCTGTTAATCCTTCATTTACGTAAGGCAAGTCAATCGCAATCTCCTTGCGATAATTAAAATCCTAATCATATCCATTACAATCACTTCAAGGTTAAGATGACCACTGCTCCTATTCAAAATTCAACCTATGGTTATCTCTTCTCACTTTTTCCAAATTATCCATATCCAAATTTAAATTAAATCCATATAACATCTTCAAGATTTAAATATGCAATTAATTTTCCTTATGATCTCCAACTATCATAATTTCTTCTAGAAGTAATCCGAGTCCAATATTATTCCCCTTTTCACTTATAACTTTTTGTATGCTTCAACTTTTTAAATTCTATTCACATCCTCAATATTTTAAATAGGTAGTCCAATCATCAAATTTTAATCCTTAATTCAAATTATCAAATTAAAAAATAATTTAAATGTAGTCCACCAATGTTCAAGCCTGAAATTCTATATTTTTATCCTCTAAATTCAAATTGATGATTTTACCTTAATTATTCAAAATTTAAATCATGTACCTAAGGTATATATATTGGGTCCTCAATATCAATTCATTAATCCTCATCATCTTAGTCATCCTTCTAAATTTCTCAAAATTAAAATGGCTTGAACTTCTCCCAACCTAATCTTACTCGGTCCCAATCTAAAAGAAATTCCTCTCGAGTTGACAATGCACTACTACCCAACTTAGAATTTACCCATCTATCACATAAGACTATATACCTTGAGAAAATATTCCTTAATTTATTTACTCATGTTATTCAATCCTCGAAACTTCAATGTCTATTATACCATATATGATATGTCCTTAATTACGAAAGAATAATCCTCAATTATGTGATCGGCCTATGGGGTATATCTAGTATTCTCTGTGTATCAATTTATACCAAGCACGAGGTTTCGTCTTTCCGAAATAAGGGAAGACGGAGACAAATAATAAAGAGTTCAAGGGAGAGGTAATTGAATAGAAGTATCGGGATCAAGGCGTTTAAAGAATTCAAATGGGAATTGTCAAAGCAGTTGTGGATTGAAATCCTATTTTGGTAATCCTTTGTTCGTATGCTCGTATTAGTACAGTTATATAACCGATACGATATGTCAGACATGTCTAGGGCAAGTACATTCGTCTACTAATCACTACATATCTCAATCCACATAAAGTAGTATTACATGGGCGAACCAAGCACACTATGGTTGATCAGACCGTAATACACTGATTCTGAAATGTATTAGTGTATGCGTCCACTAATACATATGTCATGAACAAGCTTGATAAAAGGATGAGCTTGTAAAACTAGGTTGTAACAGCAGCATAAGTCGAGGTAGTATATGAAATATAAGTACGCTAGATGATGATGAAAGGAGGAACAAATTATTCCAGTTCACAAAATAAAACAAAATAAGCAACATTAATAAAGGACTACAATCTCTACAGTTATCATACAACCTTCTTGTCTAAGTCGCTAGTCGACCAAACAGGGGCAAGGACCTCTAAATTTTATTGTCTGAATAAACACTGTCATCTTATGTTAGCATACAATTAATGCCATTCAGTTACACTACCCAACTTATAATAATTAAACTAATACGGTGACAATCTTAAGAGGATCCTGCAAAATAATCTTGCACCTGTAAATAAAACAGAAACTCTTATTAAGGTATATGAGGAAAGATCTTGGTACTTATTAGGGTCTTCTATTACATTGTATAGGTAAGGGTCACCTTAAGTCTTAATCATAGTGCTCCTAGAACATGTGTCAATAGCGAGAATGGAAATGTTACTAGTCTCATGGGAAAGGGAATATAGCTTGTATCGAGGTGGGGGTACAGATTACGTGATTTAACACTAAGGGATAATCATCGGGTCACAATCTACAAGATTAACTCAAACTTATCGAACTCTAACTACCAAACACAAAAATTTCAAATTCAAGACTACAACTATGCTCCTAGCAACTATGGGTCCTTAGGAAGGAATGAAATACCTGGCCTACTATCAGGAGTGTCAGGTGGCACGAATTGAAAGATGGAGAAAAGAAGAACATATTTTAGTCGTTGCGCATTAGCGAACGTTAAGGTCGCAGATGAACAACATATAAAATTGAAATATGGGGCTCTAGATAATATCATAGTTTTCTAAGGTGAAGGTGGCGAGCAATTCTCCATGTTTGAGGTATGATCTCATAGGAAATATCATACTCGTTGCTCTGGGCTTCCTGAGGTATCGTCTGCTAATATCACGACAAGTACCTATATCCTAACACTATCTCCCTATGCACATTAGGTTTAGTCCTAACATTCGGTCTCGGATTTCTACTGGTTTCTCAAGACTAGGGTCAAACACTAGGGTCAATCTCTAACTAGCTCTTAGCAGTGCCTATACTACTCTTAGGTCATTCATGACTATAACAAGAAATAATAGTAAATTATTCTATAGGTGAGGGCCGCTAGGGTTCATTAAGCGTTCTACTTAGGGGTGTGGTAATACTCTAGTGGTACTCTTAATATGAATGTTACCTTACTTATCATTCTATCAACAGGGACTTCTATATTCTAGGAGAAGGCTACACTCAAGGAACTAATAAGAAAGCACATGAATCAAGCATGATGCAATTTATCCGAATGGAATGGATTGGAAGGAGGATGAGTCATAGACAGTGTGGATGAGATCCTATACTCTAATCCTAGTTGCAGGCTTGCTCGGTCCCTAAGTTGAAACCGAAAAATTTAGTCGTAGACCTGCATGGGCCACCACAAAAACTATGTCACGCCCCAGTCCCAAAATACCGAGGGACTGGACGCGTGATAATGGCCAGTAGTACGCACCGATGGACAAACCCAATTTAATGGATCCATCAGGACATACTTAAGCTGTAAAATCAAGTCTACGATAATATGGCACATCTAATCTCATCCACACAAGATATAAAATATGATCCACAGAATATAAGGAATGTAAATCATCAGCTAGTCTCAACAAAGTGCTTCGGGGGACAACCCGATAAATATCTGATACAATGGTTCAACAGACCAGAATATAAATAACTGAAATAAAGTAAATACTGAGCATGAAACATGGATGCTCAGAAAAAGTTTTCGGCTAACACCTCGTCCTCGGGTGTCGGTACAGCTCCTGGATCAGCTTCTGCTGCTGTCCCGTCTACCTCGGGATAGATCTCGTCCTCAAATCCTGGGGACATAATCCATATCCAGGTCCTCAGGGGACATAGCAAGGTACAGAAAATATACAAGCCAAAATATAAGCAGTGCAGTAATAATGAGATAAATAGGGTAAGTATGTAACCATCTATGTGAAAATGCAAGTGAGAGCATCACGAGTACTCAGGCTGAGCCACTACAAGCTCTGTGTCGGGGAGCCGGTAGCGGTAATAACCGGTAGTGGGTCTAGCTCTGCTCCGAGAGTCTACGACCTCTCAATAATAGAAGATATATATATATATATATATATATATATAACAGCCTGTAGCCTGTGTGTCTCTCCCCACCCAATGTAACCATGCGTATCATGACCATAACGTCTCATGTCCATGTCAAGCGGGATCATAGCTAATGCAACAACTCATAATATATCTATAAATATAGTATCTCTGTCAAGTCCTATATCCTATACAGAATTACCACGAATAACTCGGAAAGATCATGTCTCATGAGGAGTGTCAAGTGTCCTGGGTCAAAGTGTACTTGGTAGGATAAGTACGAGAATATAAAGTGTCACGAATGTCCATCTCTAGATGAAAGTACCCAACACCGCGTACGGTGTTGGCACCTGACTAATAATTGGACGCTAAGTACAACACACGGTCCTAGGTTAAGCATGCACAACAATATAATGAAGCAAGAAAAATATATAACAATACTGCAGAGTTTGGCAAGGTACACTTGCCTGATGTTTGAATACCAACAATCGTCCCGGTATCAGTGGATCCTGTAGGTACTCCTCCAAAAGCTGTAATAAACATCACCAACAGTCTCAGAAGATATCAAATAGCTAGAAACGCCCGTCCTTAAGTCCAATTTGGACACAAGGGCAAAAATGACATTTCTGGGCCAAAGCGGGGTCCATATGTGGGCCACTTTGCACCGAAAAACGTGTCAGGGTCAAAGGTCTCCAAATTCCTTAAACTCAGTGTCTACAAGTCAGGAACGAGGATACGAACCCATCGAAACTTCCAGAATTGGATTCCGATGAGCCGATCACAAAATCGCCCGTCAAGTGGAGCCTAAGGGGCCCACAATACGCAATTTTGTCAACGTTCTCAGAATCGGACCAAACTTGGGTCACAGGACCAGCGTATTGCTACGAGTCCGATGGCGTAAGTTTCGTCTCTATCCTACGTGTGTACACAAAGTTACAGCGTATTCCAGAATAGGCGGATACGGGGAGTTGTCGGCGGATACGCGTTAATTTCGGTGTGCACGCACATCCAAATCGACTTCTGCGAAATCCCACACGTCCGTATCAACGACACGCACGTTTCGGTAAAGATCGAGTATAAAATCCCCTTCCTAGAAATCGTATATATCCTTTTATTTATTATTTATTAATTAAATTGTAGTAATTATGTCTAAATAGGAGAAATAGTTTTTTAATAATTTTTATGTTAGGTGTTCGGGCACTTAGAGGACTTATGTGACCATCAGGATTTTTTTCGGAAATTATTTCATGTAGGAGACCCCATGAGCAGTTGCTAGCCTAATGATGTGTATTATTCTAATCTAGAATTTTTCTATGAGAATATATATTATATATATATACAAATATATATAATATATATATACTAATAGGAAAAGAAAGAATTTAAGAAAAGATTAAGTAAAAGAAAGTATTAAATAAGTTACTAATCTAATAATATAATAATAATAATAGTAATAATACCTACTTAGAACACAGCAACTTAGCATTTCTATGTTTCCTTAGCAATTTCCTATGTTCCTTCAGCATACTTGCTGTAGACCACCGTTAGCACTTGCAATTGACCTAGAGGACCCCGCCCTTAGTACTATCCGCAGCAGAAACTTAACCCTTCAGCCGAATTAACTCCCAAGCCCGACCCTTTATTCGCTCCTTCCCCCTCTCTCTTCCTATATAATAAATATATATATATTTCTCTCTCAAAAATTCTAACCTAATTTCCAGACCTCCTCTTCCCATCTAGAGCTGTCACCGCAGCCAGAGAAGCCCCACCAAGCCATCCAACCATCCCGTCGACTCCGACCTCGCGTCCTACATAATCCCACTCGAAGCACCTTCGCTCCGGCGTGATTTTCCGTCGACTCGCTCAACCAAACGCTGTTCCGTATTCATAGGTATGATCATCCCTTAACCCTCTCCAATATCTATTTTATAGCCAACCTCGGAAAACGTGTGCCCCTAGGTGAAAAACAGCGTCCAAAGTGGACGGACAGACCAAATTCTGGAATCGCAGAATTCCAGAATGACCACCCATATTGCCACGTATTCGGTGATTCTTTTTTATACCTGTAGAATACCTGACCTAGTTTATTTTCTGTAAAATAACCCTATGTTATTAGTTGCTGTGGACATAGTTAAATTCGTCACAAAACTGCAGGCACCCACTTTTTCCAGATTTCCAAAAGTTGGAAAACGGAGCGCGCCCCGCCAAACGGGACCGTCCCGCCAAACGGGACCGCCCCGCCGTGTGCCAAGTATACCGAATGGTACACGCAGCATAACCGGACACGTAAAAATTCGTGGGAACTGATTCGGACGCGTATACGCGCCGGAATCGGACCGTATCTGCAGACACACACCGTGTCGCAACTTTTGTGGAACTCACGCATATTTTGTGCACGCTTGTCAGATTGCGACAAAACTTGCGCCACTGGACTCGTGCTAACGTGCTGGTCCTGTGACCCAATTTTCACGTATTTCTGAGACGGTTGACCAGATCGCCAATTGGCGGGCCCCACAGTTGACTTTTTGGACAAAATTTTGTTCGGCTCATCGGAATCCACATTTGGACATACCGTTGGGTTCGTATTGATATCTAGAGTTGTTTGACCTATAGTTTGTCCCATTAAGAGACTGTTACCATTGGCACACTTTTCGGTGCAAAGTGGGCCACACGTGGACCCCACTTTTATCCGAAATTATCGTTTTACCCCTGTGTCCAAATTGGACGAAAGGGATGTACTTTTTATCTATTTTGCTCATTCCGGAAACGTTGGTGATGTTTATTTCAGTATCCGGAGACGTTTGTTCGGAGTCCTTAGTTCCAGGTTCAGTGTCCTTGATATTTGGGCGCGTACACTTTACAGATTTCTTGCCAGGCAAGTATACCTTGCCATTGTACTATTTTTACATTTCATATGTGGCATGCATGTTTATTTTCTATTTATTTAGTTTATTTATTTTAACTGCTATATAAACTGCGCGTCCAAGGAAACTTGGGGGCAACGACGGTGTCGTCGTACTATGTTTTTATTTATGTATATGCATTAGACCTATTTTATGAGACTACCCCATCTTCATGAGGCATTTATGTTTCATTGGCCATGACACTATTCTTACACGAGTGTGAGTCACATGTAGGACACGGACTTGCGTACTCGGCTGGCCACCGGTAAGTATAGGTCGTGCGACGGATAGGGATAACTGCCAATAGAAACTTTGCATGCTAGTAGACCTGGCGGTTATTAGAGGTTTATCGTGTCATGGACATGACATGCTTAGAGCATTGGATGGGAAGAACAACAAGTAAGGCATTTGGGCTCCTTTACACTTTTCCTTCTGTAACCCGGAAGCTCCGCTGGAGATACGGGGGGTGATGACCCCTATACTACTTTGCGGGCCTCTGCCGTTCAAAAGACGAAATGCCTTTGAGGCCCCTGGTTCTCCGAGAGAGTCATGCCAATCCCAGTTTTCAGCCAGATAGCCCACTTGGTGGAAAGTTGTTCTCAAACTGCATTCACATAGATGGTTAGGCGACCCCGATGGATGTTTATTTTCAGTACTTTATTGGCATGTGCTTTTTGTATCTTGTTACATCCCTCTGAGGACCTGGTCCCTTCTAGATATAGGTGAGCAGGAGTACCCGCAGGAGTATGGACCTGGACCTGACGCTACCTATCAGCCTGAGGAGATCTTACCTTCTGATTATATGTGATTCATTGCAGCTGTTTAGAGATTCTAGTTGCTATTCTTTTCTAGACATTTATTCTTATATTAGAGTTTATTCTCTTCTCTCTTTAGTAGTTTATTATAGTCGATTTGCAGTGGATTTGTTTCCACCCGACTATCACATTTTGAGATTACTATTTGAGACTGCTTCTTTGATATTCAGTTATTGATTTCTATTATTCTATTATTTGTGTTGTGGATGAGATATAGAACTACGTGTGACTTGTTGTGACATATATTACCACTGTGGATTGGATATTCATGTACAGCGTACGTGTGTATATGGTTTCCATATATTGGAGTTCGTATACATACGGCTGGCGTATTACGGATTCCTAGTCCTACGTATTTTGGGACTGGGGCGTGACATGTTTTTGTGGTGGCCCATGCAGGTCAAGAATATATTATCTCGATTACGTAACCGTACGAACAAGCTTGCGTATAGGAATAGAGTATAAGGATCTCATCCATGCATGATTGAAATTTATCCTTCCTATTTAATACTTGCATCCTGTTTGATTCCTGTACTTTCTCTAATCGTTTCGTACATCAACTGCAGAGAGATGGATTTGCAGAATGGATGTACTGCCGCCGATGGCGACGCAACTTCTGGAGTCAATAGTCAGACTCAAGGAGGGACCCCAACGGTTCCTAGGCTTCCGGGACCAGATGGACAGACTCACACCCCAGTTCCATCTGATCCTCCCGCTTCACCTATTGGGAACCTTCCCCCTGTCCCAGTACCGCAAGATGGCCAAGTGCAGATGTTCCAATTCTTTCAGATGATGATACAGGAACAGAGGCAGCAGGCAGCCGAGCAGAGGCAGCAGGCAGTCGAACAGAGAAGAATTTTTGGCAGCACTGGAGAGGATGGCTGCACATGCTACTGTACCAGCCCAAGCACTAGCTCCAGTACCTCGAGCTAGGGTTGGATCAGTAAAGAATTTTGTTCAGATGGGTGCAAGGCAGTACAAGGGCACTGAGAGCCCGGAGGAAACCACCAGCTGGATCACTCACACGCAGAAGCTACTGGAGGCATCGCAGTTACCCACGGACCTATGGATGACGGGTGTACGGACGCTTCTAGATGGTAATGCCCATCACTGGTGGGAATCCATGGAGCGCCAGTTGGGTACTTACCAGACTTGGGAGCAGTTCTTGGAGTTCTTTGAGGGAAAGTACTTTTCGGACACTGTCAGGGACACCTTGTATGATCAGTTTCTTCACTTAGAGCAAGGGAACCGAACCGTGGACGAGTATGATGCCGAGTTTAGTTGACTCAGCAAATATGGCGCTGCTTTGATACCAAATGACTTGGCTAAGGCCAAGAGATTTCATCGAGGACTGACCCAGGAGCTACAACATTATACAAGCTCGCAGTCCCGAGTCTCTTATGCTGAACTTCTGACAGAGGCCAGATTTCAGGAAACCATTAGCAGAGGAAAAGAAGGTCAGCTAAGGACACAACAAGGATTAGCAAGGATACAGCAGGGACCAGCCAGGACACAACAGGGAGGACCTATCAGACGTCCCTTGGCACAGCAGCATCAGCAACACAGAGCCAGACCATACCAGAATCCAGAGAAGCCCTACTGCAATTATTATGGGAAACACGGACATATATCGAGAGATTGTCGGACTCGCTTGGGTCAGTGTATGAGATGTGGCTCCGGGCAGCACATGGCGAGAGACTGCCCAATGCAGACATCGACACTCCCACCACCAGTTTAGAGACTAGCGCTTCCAGCACCGAAGCCAGCCCAACAGATGACTGGACCGGGAGTACCTCGACCCCTAGCAGCAGGAGGATTTCAGAGAGGACCACCGCTACCCACTCAGGAGGAGCAGTATATGAGGACTGGACATGGACAGCCGCAGAGGAACGGGCGAGCTTTTGCATTGGAGGTAGATGACCTGGATCATGAGGTGGATGTCATAGCAGGTATTAACCTTGCTTTTACTTTTCCTGCTGTGACATTATTTGATACAGGAGCCACCCACTCATTCATATCATCTAGTTTTATTGCCAAATACAACATTGCTTCTACACCATTATCTAGTTGTGTTAGAATTCTTACTGAAGGAGGAGTTGTACCAGTTAGTCGAGTTTGTAGATCGGGCCCTATAGTGATACGTGGCAGAGAGATGAATGCCCAACTCTTAGTCCTTCCTATGCCGTCTTTTGATATAGTGCTTGGAATGGACTGGCTGAGCAAGAACCACGCTTTCTTCGATTGCTTTGGAGGAAGCATTCTTTTTAAGGTACCAGGCCAGCCTGAACTTGAGTTTGCCCGAGGATCCACAGAAATCCTTGATGGTATGCAGCTCGCAATGGACGATGTTGTATATCACCCTATTATTTCAGAATTTCTAGACGTCTTTCCAGAGGATTTGCCAGGACTGCCCCCAGACAGAGACGTAGAGTTTTCAATTGAACTAGCACCCGGAGTATCACCTATAGCATCGCATGTTTACAGACTGGCGAAGAAGGAAATGGACGAGCTGAAGGCACAGTTAAAAGAGCTAGAGGAGAAAGGTTTCATCCGACCGAGTGCATCACCCTAGGGAGCACCAGTGTTGTTTGTACCCAAGAAGGATGGGTCAATGCGTATGTGCATTGACTACAGAGCCTTGAATGCAGTGACAGTGAAGAACAAATATCCATTGCCACGTATTGATGACTTGTTTGATCAACTCAGTGGAGCTAAGGTATTTTCGAAGATAGATCTGAGATCGGGATATCACCAAGTGAAGGTACGAAAGCAGGACATTCCGAAGACCGCATTCAGAACAAGATATGGACACTACGAGTTTTTGGTCATGCCATTTGGATTGACCAATGCTCCAGCGATCTTCATGGACTTGATGAATCGAGTCTTCCACCAGTACTTGGACCAGTTCGTGGTCGTCTTCATAGATGATATACTTGTCTATTCGAAGAGCCACGAGGAGCACGAGGAGCACCTGCGGATTATTCTAGAGACTTTGAGGAGAGAGCAGTTATATGCTAAACTAAGCAAATGTGAGTTCTTCTTGGATAGAGTTTTATTTCTTAGACATGTTGTTACAGGAGATGGTATTTCTGTTGATCCAGAGAAGATCTCAGCAGTTGAGACATGGCCTGTTCCTAAATCAGCAGCAGAGGTGAGGAGTTTCCTTGGACTTACGGGATATTATCGATGGTTCATAAAAAACTTCTCAAGAATAGCGGCACCTATGACTCGTTTGACTTGTAAGGATCAAGAATTTATATGGACTGACGAGTGTCAAGCAGCCTTTGAAGAGTTGAAGAAGCGACTGACTACAGCACCAGTATTGGCGATTCCGTCAGGATCAGGAGGTTACGTGATCTATAGTGACGCATCAGGAAAAGGCTTAGGATGCGTATTGATGCAGCATGGCAAGGTGATTGCATATGCATCTAGGCAGTTACGAGTGCATGAGAAGAATTATCCAACTTATGACTTGGAACTTGCAGCAGTTGTATTTGCTCTGAAGCTATGGAGACATTACTTATATGGGGAACGAGTAAAAATCTATACAGACCACAAAAGCCTCAAGTACGTCTTCACGCAGAAGGAGTTAAATATGAGGCAACGTCGTTGGCTCGAGTTGATGAAAGATTTCGAGATAGAGCTACATTATCATCCAGTCAAGGCTAACGTGGTAGCAGACGCGTTAAGCCAGAAGCCAGCAGTTTACTTCTTGACAGCACAGAGGGAACTATTTAAGGACTTGCAAGAGCTTGGCATTGAAGTGATAGTACCCGGAGCAGATGGGACACTAGTCAACTTACAAGTTCAATCATCATTGGTAGAGAGGATTAAGGCAGCTTTGCCTACAAATGCCAGATTTAGGAGACTAAAGGAAAGGACAGAGGCTGGAGAGCAGACCGGATTGCGCATTCATGAGGATGGGATATTACGATGTGGTGATCGTCTTTATGTTCCAAATGGAGATATTCGACAAGAGCTGATGGTAGAGGCTCATAGTTCGATTTATTCTATTCATCCTGGAGGCACCAAGATGTATCGTGACTTACGACAACACTTTTGGTGGCATGGAATGAAGAGAGAGATAGCTCGCTTTGTAGCTAAATGTCTGGTATGTCAACAAGTGAAGGCGGAGCACCAGAGGACAGCAGGATTATTGCAACCACTCCCAATTCCAGAGTGGAAGTGGGAGCACATCACTATGGACTTCGTCATGGGTTTTCCCAAGAGTCCAAGTGGGAGAGATGCAGTGTGGGTAATAGTGGACCGACTCACCAAGTCAGCCCATTTTATACCTTTTAGAGTGGGTCAGTCTACAGAAGCTTTAGCTGATTTATATATGAGGCAGATCGTGAGATTGCACGGCATACCAGTCAGCATTGTATCGGACAGAGATTCGCGCTTCACATCGTACTTTTGGAGGAGCATGCAAGCGAGTCTTGGTACTCGTCTGAAGTTCAGTACATCTTACCACCCGCAGACAGATGGACAGTCGGAGCGTACTATTCAGACCTTAGAGGACATGTTGAGGGCTTGCATGTTAGACTTCGGAGGATCATGGGAGGACCACCTACATCTTGTAGAGTTTTCTTACAACAATAGCTATCAGGCGAGTATTCAGATGGCTCCGTTTGAAGCATTGTATGGAAGAAAATGTAGGTCTTCTTTGTGTTGGAGTGACGTGGGAGAACGTCAGATTCTAGGACCCGAGTTGGTGGTCAACACCGTAGAGACAGTCAAGAAGATTCAGGGACACTTGCGAGCAGCGCAAGACAGGCAGAAGTAGTGGGCAGACCTTCATCGTCGTCCCTTGGAGTTCAAAGAGGGCGATCACGTCTTCTTGAGGATATCACCGACCAGAGGCACCATCCGATTCAGAGGGCGCGGCAAGTTGAGTCCAAGGTATATTGGACCATTTGACGTGCTCGAGAGAGTTGGAGAGGTGGCATATCGACTTGCGCTACCACCTTCACTGGAGGGAGTACATAACGTATTCCATGTATCACAGCTCAGGCGATATGTGGCAGACAGCAGTCATGTTCTTGACCATTCAGAGATCACCATTGGGCCGAGCTTGTCCTACCAAGAGCAACCCGTGGGAATCCTTGATCGTCGAGAGAAGGCATTGAGGAACTAGTCTATTCCCTTTGTTCGCGTAGCATGGAGGCATGGCGCGCCAGGAGAATCAACTTGGGAGCGCGAGGACGACATGCGCAAGAATTTTTCGAACCTATTCGCAGACCAAGGTATGAATTTACATTGTTAATTTATATCTTATACCATCCTTGCATTCTATCGTGGCTTAATTTTAATTTCGAGGACAAAATTTTTACAAGTTGGGTAGAATGTAAAATCCCCTTCCTAGAAAATCGTATATACCCTTTTATTTATTATTTATTAATTAAATTATAGTAATTAGGTCTAAATAGGAAAAATAGTTTTTTAATAATTTTTATGTTAGGTGTTCGGGCACTTAGAGGACTTATGTGACCATCAGGATTTTTTTCGAAAATTATTCCATGTAGGAGACCCCTTGAGCAGTTGCTAGCCTAATGATGTGTATTATTCTAATCTAGAATTTTTCTATGAGAATATATATTATATATATATACAAATATATATAATATATATATACTAATAGGAAAAGAAAGGATTTAAGAAAAGATTAAGTAAAAGAAAGTATTAAATAAGTTACTAATCTAATAATATAATAATAATAATAGTAATAATACCTACTTAGAACACAGCAACTTAGCATTTCTATGTTTCCTTAGCAATTGCCTATGTTCCTTCAGCATACTTGCTGTAGACCACCGTTAGCACTTGCAATTGACCCAGAGGACCCCGCCCTTAGTACTATCCGCAGCAGCAACTTAACCCTTCAGCCGAATTAACTCCCAAGCCCGACCCTTTATCCGCTCCTTCCCCCTCTCTCTTCCTATATAATAAATATATATATATATTTCTCTCCCAAAAACCCTAACCTAATTTTCAGACCTCCTCTTCCCATCTAGAGCCGTCACCGCAGCCAGAGAAGCCCCACCAAGCCATCCAACCATCCCGTCGACTCCGACCTCGCGTCCTGCAGAATCCCACTCGAAGCACCTTCGCTCCGGCGTGATTTCCCGTCGACTCGCTCAACCAAACGATGTTCCGTATTCATAGGTATGATCATCCCTTAACCCTCTCCAATATCTATTTTATAGCCAACTTCGGAAAACGTGTACCCCTAGGTGAAAAACAGCATCCAAAGTGGACGGACAGACCAAATTCTGGAATCGCAGAATTCTAGAATGATCACCCATATTGCCGAGTTCGTATCTTCCACCACAGAGATCCGAATTCAGTGATTCTTTTTGATACCTGTAGAATACCTGACCTAGTTTATTTTCTGTAAAATAACCCTATGTTATTAGTTGCTGTGGACATACACTTTTTCCAGATTTCTAAAAGTTGGAAAACGGAGCGTGCTCCGCCAAACGGAACCGCCCCGCCGTGTGCCAAGTATACCGAATGGTACACGCAGCATAACCGGATACGTGAAAATTCGTGGGGACTGATTCGGACGCGTGTGCGCGCCAGAATCGGACCGTATCCGCGGACACACACCGTGTCGCAACTTTTGTGAAACTCGCGCGTATTTTGTGCACGCTTGTCAGATTACGACAAAACTTGTGCCATTGGACTCGTGCTAACGCGCTGGTCCTGTGACCCAATTTTCACGCATTTCTGAGACGGCTGACCAGATCGCCAATTGGCGGGCCCCATAGTTGACTTTTTGGAAAAAAAATTGTTCGGCTCATCGGAATCCACATTTGGATATACCGTTGGGTTCGTATTGACATCTAAAGTTGTTTGATCTATAGTTTTTCCCATTTAGAGACTGTTACCCTTGGCACGCTTTTCGGTGCAAAGTGGGCCACACGTGGACCCCACTTTTACCCAAAATTATCGTTTTGCCCCTGTGTCCAAATTGGACGAAAGGGATGTGCTTTTTATCTATTTTGCTCATTCCGGAAACATTGGTGATATTTATTTCAGCATCCGGAGATGTTTGTTCGGAGTCCTTAGTTCCAGGTTCAGTGTCCTTGACATTTGGGCCCGTACACTTTACAGATTTCTTGCCAGGCAAGTATACCTTGCCATTGTACTGTTTTTACATTCCATATGAGGCATGCATATTTATTTTCTGTTTATTTAGTTCATTTATTTTAACTGCTATATAAACTGCGCGTCCAAGGAAACTTGGGGGCAACGACGGTGTTGTCGTACTATATTTTTATTTATGTATATGCATTAGACCTATTTTATGAGACTACCCCATCTTCATGAGGCATTTATGTTTCATTGGCCATGACACTATTCTTACACGAGTGTGAGTCACATGTAGGACACGGACTTGCGTACTCGGCTGGCCACCGGTACGTATAGGTCGTACGACGGATAGGGATAACTGCCAATAAAAACTTTGCATGCTAGTAGACCTGGCAGTTATTAGAGGTTTATCGTATCATGGACATGACATGCTTAGAGCATTGGGTGGGGAGAACAACAAGTAAGGGATTTGGGCTCCTTTACACTTTTCCTTCTGTAACCCGGAAGCTCCGCTGGAGATACGGGGGGTGATGACCCCTATACTACTTGGCGGGCCTCTGCCGTTCTAAAGACGAAATGCCTTTGAGGCCCCTGGTTCTCCGAGAGAGTCATGCCAATCCCAGTTTTCAGCCAGATAGCCCACTTGGTGGAAAGTTGTTCTCAAACTGCATTCACATAGATGGTTAGGCGACCCCGATGGATGTTTATTTTCAGTACTTTATTGGCATGTGCTTTTTGTATCTTGTTACATCCCTCTGAGGACCTGGTCCCTTCCAGATATAGGTGAGCAGGAGTACCCGCAGGAGTATGGACCTGGACCTGACGCTACCTATCAGCCTGAGGAGATCTTACCTTCTGATTATATGTGATTCATTACAGCTGTTTAGAGATTCTAGTTGCTATTCTTTTCTAGACATTTATTCTTATATTAGAGTTTATTCTCTTTTCTCTTTAGTAGTTTATTATAGTCGATTTGCAGTGGATTTGTTTCCACCCGACTATCACATTTTGAGATTACTATTTGAGACTGTTTCTTTGATATTCAGTTATTGATTTCCATTATTCTATTATTTGTGTTGTGGATGAGATATAGAACTGCGTGTGACTTGTTGTGACATATATTACCACTGTGGATTGGATATTCATGTACAGCGTACGTGTGTATATGGTTTCCATATATTGGAGTTCGTATACATACGGCTGGCGTGTTACGTATTCCTAGTCCTACGTATTTTGGGACTGGGGCGTGACACCGAGTGCGACCAAGTCGTCCCGTTTGGCGGGGCGTACTCAGTTTCGGGTGAAACAGGGCATTATTTTTCCTGTTTTTGGATTGCGGTTTGCGATCACCACAGGACGTGATGCACCGAGCGGGTTGCACGGGCACCGAGAGGGTTACATAGTTTACGCGTTGCAACAGACGGAATTGAAAACAGAGTTACGAGGTGAGAGGAACCGCTACCTGAACTGGGCTCCGAGAAGTCTGAATCTCACGTGTCCGAGGGTACTGTTCGTGTCCTGGTCGAGAGTTCCTGTGTCCGCGTGTCTGCCGTGAGTCCAGGCTAGGGTCCTGATCTGGAGACAGCGGGGTGGCGCTCGGGGGAGGATATTTCTGAAATTCAAGACTGCTGAAGCAGTATGTGCCTGCACACATGGATTCTGGAAATCATCCATGGCGGATGCAAGTGCAGGCAGCATTCTCCCATGATACTGGATTTACAAGTCCGGACCCAAATCAGTAGATAGCTGCCCAATGGCATTTATTGCCGCCCACCGCACTCGAGGATGGGGATCCTGGAACGAGTTCAGAACTATCATAACCACTTGTTCCAAGTTCTTAATCATCACCTTTGAGCAACCTTCCGCAATCTGGGCAAGAGTGATCAGAGCAGCATGGTGCTTCTGCCACTCCGGTACGGCCAGATAAGCGAGCAGCAGCTCGGACGCAACCGACACTATAGTGTTTCCGCCGAGAGCAATCGGAGGCCGGTCGAGGCACTCCTGGCCAACACTGTAGTTACCCGTCTCTCCCGCATCCTTATCCTCAGCCTTGGCCGAGTGGGGGAAGGAAGAGGGTGCAGGTATTGAGAAGGGGAGCCGGTGATGGTAAGGTCGGCTGTGTATAAAGTTAGGGATGGGTTTGGGATTATATAATAAAGAAGGAAAAGAAAATTTGTTTATATACATGTTGACTTGGGTTAGGTGTTTGACCTAAAAGCTTGGGTTTGACTTGGTCAACTCCTCTAGAAATTGGCCTAGAATTTGGGCTGGGTCAAGGCTCCTTGGGCTTGGCTTCGGCTATCACGGGGATATTGGGTGTTTGGCACGGGTTTAATTCGGTTTAAATGTACATTAGTTTTTAGGGCTTTAAAACTGTTTCCGGAGTCCAATAAATTCGTAGAAAATTACCCTATGTCCGGTTTTCTATTTTACACCATAAAATATTATTTTCATAATATTTTAATATTACTTATCATCCATTAAAACTCACTTAATCACAAATTCCTTAGTTTCAAATTCCAGAAAATACCGGATAATTGGGAAAATTAATAAAAAATATTCTGAAAAATCAGGGTGTTTACACTTCTCGCCTGCTCGAAAAATCCAAACATGTTATATAGATTCCGTGTACCATATATTAAGTTATCTTTCTAGTCTTGTCTTAGGATCAATTTTATGGTAATGATATAAAGCCTAACTCGTGTGGCAGTGTGCCGTACGATTCAAAAGAAACACGATAAAACTTACCAACTTACCATTCGTCCTTCCCTGTCTAAAGATAAAATTATGTTAATGCCAAGCACAAATATATATAATAAAATCCACAGATCTTTCAAAAGCAAATACAGGGTATCGCGAGCGGGTTCCTGAATCAGATGACCGATATACTCAGATATGTGATACTTAGGTTACTTTCTTACTTCGTTTGTTCAATCACATGATAATCAGTTCGTTCAAGTATGTTATATTCAGGTTACTTGTTTCAATATGATGAATTACACACGGATTGCCGCAAACGAGCTTAACTTAATCTATATGAACAGAAGTCGCTGGTATGAAAGCCATTGTGGACAGTAGTCCGGGCGGACGATGGTCATGGAAGTGCGGGTAGCTTGCCCCACTACGAGCAGCCGACTCCCTGTGCTGATGTTGCTAGCTGACTAGTCAATTATTCTAGCCTAGGTCGACACGGGCCTGATGCCTCGACGGTCGTTCACAGGAACCAATAACCATACCTTGTGCACAAAGTTGTCAGTGATAATGCAAGACTCTTTTATTTATTCTTGTTCTCTTATCTTTTTACTTATTGTTCTTAAACGAAAATGGTGGTAGCGGGACACGAGTTCGCAATGAGCCAACCCGAACGATGATGGTGGTAACATGGCAAGAGCCATTACGAGCCACCCCAAACGGCGATGGTGTTAGCGCGGCACGAGCCCGCTACGAGCTACCCCGAGCGATTCTCGTTCTTCTCTACTATTTAGTGTAGTTCAGTTCATTTACTTGATACTTCCATTACTTTCTTATCTTTTCACCCAATCTTTCATTATGCAGTTCTCGGTACGAGAAACGGCCTTAGCGACCTTATAGTCCCGAAGCCTTTCAATATTTTTCGTTACTTGGATTGGAACGACTATTTTGATAGTCTTCCTGCCTCAGGTAAGTAAATTATGCTATGTGTTGTGCTCTAGGCTGTGACATGAATCTACGAGATAGAATGGCAACTATAGAGTTGAAACACTATACTTGATCAAATAAAAGTCTTCTCGAAACATAAGCAGTATGACTTAGCACGAGCACGAAGGTGTCGTTGAATTGCGGCATAATCTCTAATACGAGCAGTATAAATATGTGAAGCAGTATACTACAAAGAGTATATAATGATCTACTCGAAGTATTAGCGGAGTCTACTTGCAGGAAGCTAAGATAGCATGCGAGGGTCCAACTTTAAACCAAGTTTTATTTTTATATTCTAACACAAGCAATACAAAATGGGATTATTTTCTTAGCTAGGTGCGTTGCATTATTATTAGTATGCATGGGGTGATTTGCCTAGAGACTAGCATGTATCCTCCGTATTTTAAGTGTGCAGGCTAAGTAAAGACAGGTTCATCATAGCCACCCACCTTAGCGATGATTTTTCTCGGCCGAGCGATACTCCGAGCGCGTCTTTGAAAGTCTAAGTCTGAACTCCTGAAGGGCCAAGTTTGAATCATTTGCCTTAAGGGAGTCTTCTCGTTGTAGAAGCATGAAACATACGCTGAGGAATTATACGCGTAAAACCCTCAACATGCAGGAAGCCGCGTAAAACAGAGCTCCAGCACTGGGTGGCGTAAGACATGACTTCAGAGCCATTGGCGAACAACAGAGCTTCAACGCTATTTTAGCATAAAATATAGCTCCAGAACAAACCTGCGTAATGCAGTATTTCCAGACTACTTTAGCATAAAAAGATTGTTACATCACCACTTCGACGTAAAACTCGTCTGCTTTTAATGCAGCGGGAAGTTGTACGAGGAACTCTTCGTATTCTTCGAATGAACCTGTCAGATCATGCAGTAAACTTGACTCCTAACAAAGAGTACTGCACAATGATCGAGAGGACGGCTGTAATGATGATTCGGCACAGAGCCCCAGACTGTCGTTTAGTGACATAACCCTTGATATAAGACGTTGTTTACGCATTTAAGGAATACGCTGCCTATTCTACACAGGCAGACATGAGCTTTTACGCTCAGGAAGAGACGAAACCAACCGCCACGTCAAAAGCTGCTCTTCGTACAGAACTCGAGGCACGTCTCTATAGTTAATACGCGTGATGGGGGCAGATCTCTGTATTTAATGTACGAGATTTTGTTCTACTTTTAACGACTGGGTGAGCCATAATTAGGGCTAATACGTCCACATCACCACCCCTGCATATTACGTCATCAGGCTATTTTCAGCTATAGGAGCACGTTGTACGCTATCTCCTTGAATTACGCTGACCTGGCTATTTTCAACTATAGGAGTATGCCGTATGCTATCTTCTCAAAATATGCCAACTCAGGCTATATTTACAAAGGTGCGTGATAAGGCTATTTGGCCCAGAATACGCTCAAAACCCCAGTCAAGGAAGGATAATCGTCTGTCCTTACGCTGGATACCTATCCATGCAGCATCAGGCTTCTACGCCTACTTGGCTTCTACGCCTACTCGGCTTCTACGCCTACTTGGCTTCTACGCCAACATGACAGCTACTCAGCTTTTACGCCATCAGAACGGCTATTTGGCTTTTACGCCTATGAGACAGTTATTTGGCCTTTATGCCAACCATCTCTACGCAAGGGGCAGTTACCTATGTGGCTTACATGTCGTGATCTTCGACAAGCAGTTATACGTATTACCTAATAATGGGACACGCATCACATGTCGATTCAGAAGATCATTCATACGTGGGTAGCAGTTATTATAACCGTCGCATAAAAGGTGCAACTTTCTCCGCTGTTCGGTTTCTACGCCGACTGTGCCTAAATAGAGACCTCCGGCCATGGAGGTCCGGAGTCGAAGAGAGGTCAAAGGTCGGAAAATTTGAGAAAAAGGGTCAAAGTGTGGATAATTAAAGAGAGCACATATAGAGAGCTTCACCAACAATAGCTCAACCCCTCCTGTAGTCTTTGAAGCTTCTTTTTCGTCTTCTATAGCACTTCTTCGTCATCGTGTGGTCCAAGGGACAAAGTAATCGACCGTAGATCAGACTCCTATAGCAATATTTTCCCAGAATCAAACTTTTGTACTTAACATCCTCGTATAGGATTAATTGTACTTCTTTTTCTTGTTTGTAAACTAAAGAAAGGGTTTCGTATAAACCTAGTTTTAATTTCTTTTGTTTATTATCAAACACTCGTAGAGCAAGGCGGGTCGGGTCATCGCACTTGTGCCGTTTGATCGATTATACGCATTGATGTGTAACGGGTCATTACATTTTTGAATAAGGGAAATAGGCTCACTTGGTTAGGAATATAATTGGTTGGGCTCCAACATGGAGCAAGATAGAAAACTGGGCTTGAACAAATATGAGGACTGACAGGGAAAAAAAAGAGAAAAAAATATGCAGGGCTCACTGAAATATTGTAAAGAGAGTTAAGGATTATAATATATATATATATATATATATATATATATACATATATATATATATATATATATATATATATATATATATATATATAAAGAATTGAGAACTTATAAAGGAAAAATATCACTTTTTAAGGGTTAGCACCTGGTGTAGATAAGTATAATGTATAAACTCGACTCCTGAACTTTATATACATATAACACACATGGTAGGGGCAGATTCCTACAGGTTATATATTAGGGTTCATCAAAGGGTGTAATAAGTGGATAAATGATAACCTTGGATTAAGTTATCTATGATATATATATATATATATATATATATATATATATATATATATATATATAAGGGTTTAAAATAATGCAATAATTCCACATCTCTAATAATATTATTAGTACTATTACCGATAGGAAATTTTAAAATTGATACAAATCTTGAAATTTTAAAAATTCAGGGGGTTTACATTATGAAACAGATAAATTGAAGAAACACCTAATGCCTCCAACAAACATATTCCAAGAAAATATGCAAAAGTTGATTATAGTTCCAATTGAACTAAATAAACAACTGATACAAATATATTGTGGAGAGGCACAATAAACAAGCATATGCTATTATTGTGTCTCTATTGGTCTTCTCTAAATAAAATGATACTTTTAACTTGGGATAATATTTTTTAATTTGATGTATTTGACTTGATATTTTGTAAGTTTGTTATTAACTGGGAGATTTCACTGTAACAACTAACATGGTTGTTTGAATGCTTCTTTGGTTTCTAGCAAGGCAGTGAAATGCTGAACCTTAGTATCAGCAAGAAAACGATTATCCCAAGTTAAAAGTAAGCACATTAGTTTCTCACAAATTTGTTTAAAGTCAGAACTCAAAACACCTCATACCTGAAAGCTGGACGGGCTTTCACAAACAACAAGACCACAGTAAGCACCTTAGTATCAGAAAGAAAACTCATACTGATTTGTCGTTCAGGATCCTCAAGAAAACTCGTACTTTCATAAACATATGCTTTCTGAAATTGCATTGCCCTAAAATTTGCCTTAAAATTTTATCTACCTTAAAATGTAACTATAGGAGAGAGCGAAGGGGAGAGAGAGAAATTCACATTCACCTTCACCAATCGCCATCGAGGAAGAGAAGAGAGGAGGAGGGAATAAATTAGAATTATTTAGGGCTCGTGGAGAGCTCAGGGGGAGAGAAATGAATTTTGGAAACTTTTTAGTGCTTAGGGAGGATCGGGGAAGGAAAATAAAATTTTGGGAGTGTTTGCCTCCGTAACACCTCAAGTGAAAATTACATAATAGCAAAATAAAATTATTTTAATTGTATTAAATTTACTAACTGTTAATAAGTGTTGGAAAATAATTAATATATGTTACTAATGTTAACATTTATTTATTTTTATTTATACTAACGGTGTTTTTGAGTTCCTAACATTTTTTCCGTTAGTAATTAGTAACGGTAAAAAAATGTTAGTAATTAAAAAAAGATGTGTTGGTAAATTGATTTTTTGGTGTAGTGAGAGATATTAATGGCCTCCTAATTAGCTTAGGAGTGTTTAATATAGGCGCTTGTCCAACTTCCCAAACCCGGAAGAAATTTGGACCCTTAACTCGATATGAAATCAACGTGTTGTTAGGTGTTGTTTGGTTCATACGGGAGACTTGGAAGTGGGGGTTTTTCTTGCAGTGTTTGAAGAAATAGTCCACTTTCGATGTTTGGTTCACATTTGAAGATTGGGGCTGAATTTTTTTGAATGACGGATACTACTTCATGTCCCCCAAATTTATGGTTCTTTCACTTCTCAATTTTTTTTGTGAAGTGAGCTGTTCTTTCCCTGGAATAATGAAAGTGCAAGGGATCTCATTTCTACTATGTAAACCCTTCGATCAGCAAGCGATGACCCCTCCGTCGTCGTGGGAATCGTCGAAGGGGGACGGATCAAATGCGGGAGAGTTGATCGGAGAGGGATCGGTCCCTTGGCTCCGCCGGCGCCATCCTCAACGACATCGTTAGCTTAGGACGACGACGCAAGGTTTTGCTGCTTAGAGAAGGAGGTGGGAGATGAGTGCCGATGAGACTCGGGTCCTCCACGTTTATCGGTGTCGACGTAGGAGATGGTGGAGGAGCCGAAGGAGGTGAGAATCCGATTGGGTACCTCTTATTGGGGTATTGGGTTAATTTTTTGATGGATTTGGAATCTTACTTTCAGTGATACATGTTAAGAAAACTGGAATGCTTCATAAATTCTTCATTTTGATGTATTTGGAATCCTCGGATGGAGCAATTTTTTTGATCAATTTGGAAGATCTTAGACATGTAACTTGAATAATTAAGAAGACTGGTAACTTGGATAATTAGATAATTAATTTTTTTAGGTAATTAGAAAATATTACATAATTAAGATTTTTTAAGAAAGTACTTAAGAAATATGGGATTAAAAATTAATTAATAAATTTAGTAATTCTAAATGATTATTTTTATTTTTTAATAAACTTATTAAATAAATTTAGTTAATTACTATTAGATACTAATTAATATTAAATAGTCTTTAGAATAAATAATAAGTTAAATTATTAATTTTAATACTTAATTACCTATTTACAAAGATAATTAATAATAATATTTAATTTAAATTATTTGACAATAATGTTGGATTAAAAATTAATACTTAATTTGTATTAATATTTAAATTTTTAATCCAAAAAATATAGTAGAGGTAACCTCACTTGGAAAATAAAATCACTTCTCAACTACCACTTCATTACAAACCAAACACATGAACATACAATTTACTGTACCAAAATTAATTTTAATACAATTAGGTGTAACGAAACAATTTTACAAAAATTGGAAAGAGCGACACGTTCCGCCATACGACGAAAAAACCAAAAAGAGAAAAGAACTGGCAAAAGGGGGCCCACTATAAAACCCCGTATTTTAAAATATTATATTTATCATTTAATTTATTTATATTATTCCTTAGTTGATTAGAAAATATATTTATTGATTCAAGTACCTAGACAAATACTCATTTAGAAATTTTGCGCAAAACTATTGTTATAATTTTTTTGGTCCTTGTGGAAGAGTGTTAGATTTTTAAGATTTTAATTGGGTACAAATATATTTTTTATACCTTAAATATATACCTAAATAATATATAGTTATTATATAATAATAATAAGTATTATTTTTAATAATGATAATAATAATAATAATAATAATAATAAATAAATAGTATAATAGTAATAATAATAATTATAGTATTAATAGTAATAAAAATAAAATAGAAAAGGAAAAGAAAAGAAATGAAATAGAAAAGAAAAGAAAAGAAAAAGAATAAGAATAAGAAATAGAAAAGAAAAAAAAGAATAAGAAATAGAAAAGAAAAAAAAACCTAATACTAAAACCCCCCACCCCCGCGGCTGTGACCCGCGCACCTAGGACCATCTCCCCTCACCCGTTGTCTCTATATATATATGTTTATATCTGGATTAAACCCTAACCCTAAACCTCTCGACCACCTCGACCCAGCACTGCAGCCCAGCCAGGACCCGCCGCCTCCACCGCCCGGAACCCCCGAAGCCGCCAGCGCCTCCAGCGACATCGCAGCCATCGTCCTCCCGAGCAGGCCGCGCAGATTCGCAGCGAAGACCTCTCCTTCGTGCACTGATTCCCGCTCCATCGCTCGACCAAATTCGACCTCGTCTTCATCGGTATGTTCATGAACTATCCCTCTTCCAATCCCGTTAATTAATTTCCATCTTGCAGCGTTAAAAACTAGATAAAAATCGACGTCAACTTTAGGAAAAAGTACGTTTTTAAACCACTATAATCAGTTGCGATAACCCATGTTCAAGGACTCTTATCTTCCACCAAAGAGATTCAAACTTAGATTTTCTTCTTGCTATGTAAATATCATATAACCAAGATTATTTTCTCTCAATTATATTATTTTATTTGGTGTTATATGTAAAATTAAATTAGGTTGAAAACCCATAAAAACTTATTTTTGAAACACAAAAATTTGTGATACGGAGCACACCCCGCCAAACGGGACCGCCCCATCGAGTACCAATTATACCGAAAGGTGTGCATGGTATATCCAGACGTGTGAACTTTTACAAAAACTGATTCGGACGCGTGTGCGCGTCGGAATCAACCCGTATTCGCGAAAATTCCCCTCATCGCGACTTTTATAAAATACCATACCATTTAGTGTACGCTCGTCAGAATGCGACAAAACTTGTGCCATTGGATTAGTGGTATCACACTGGTCCTGTGACCCAAGTTTTATGTAATTCTGAGATAGTTGACCAAGCCGCCTATTTGTGGGCCCTACGGTTGACTTTTTGGGCGAATTTGTGTTCAGCTCATCGGAATCCAAAATTGGACGTACCGTTGAGTTCGTATTAACGTTTAGAATTGGTTTGACCTATAATTTATTCCATTTAGAGACCTTTACCTCTGGCACATTTTTCAGTGCAAAGTGAGCCACAAGTGAACCCCGCTTAGACCCAAAATTACCGTTTTGCCCCTGTATCCAAATTGGACGAAATGGTAGTGTTTTCTAGCTATCTCATTTTTTCTGGGAACGTTGGTAAATTTTATTTCAGCATCCGGAGACGTTCATTCTGAGGCTGTAGTTTCTGATCCTGTGTGCTTGACTCCTGGACGTTATACTTTGCAGCTCTCTTGCCAGAAAAGATACCTTGCCAAATTGCTTACAATACTTTGCATGCTTATTATATTTTTATATGTTCATTGCATGTGTATTTTTCTTTCAGTCATTTATATACTATATATATGTTGACACACACTTGACACATAGTATCATGGGAGGAGAGGACAATCAGTAGGCGTATGGGCTATAACCACTCTGGTAAACCGTAATATCTAGCACACACTATGGTAGTGTATCGCGTTGGTCGCTACCACTGAGGTATCTCGATTTTTGGTGTCGTGCTGGTCTCTACCCCCGAGGTATGTCGATTTCTGATGTCCCTGCCGTGTGTGTGAGTTGTGAGATTTAGATCGAGTAGCCTACCCATGCCTATACGTCGAATAGTTGTCCTCATTATGCATTCATATAGATTATCTTGTACAGCGTACTCACATATTTTTTACCTATTATGCATGTTTACTGTATTCAAATTAACATACTTCTATGTATCTTGTTACGTCCCTCTGAGGAACTGGTCCCTTTCCAGGTGTAGACGATCTTGATTATTTGCAGGAGCACGGATCAGAACTTACTACTTATCTCTTCCGAGGAGGTTTTATCTTCTAAGCATCTTTGATTATCTCTAGCGATGGATCGCTTCGTTGATACCTTTATATCATCATCTTATTTTATATTGGAGATTTGCCCTCCTCTCTTATTTTAGTATTGATATAGTCATTGGTAGTGGATTTGTCTCCACCCGACTATTATTTTGGATTATTCAGACTCATTATTCTAGTTTAGTTATTTCTTTTCTATGACTTGTTGTGTGGATGAGATTAGTATTTCTGTGACTTGCAACTATATATATACCACATGTGAGTTAATATTCATATTACAGCGTACGTATGTATTATGGTATCCATATATTGGAGTTGTCATATACATACGGCTGGCATGCTTACGTATTCCTAGTCCTACGTATTTTGGAACTTGGGCATGACATATTTTTGTGGTGGCCCATGCAGGTCGAGTTAGCCGTTTCGGTTACGTAACTGTACCGAGCGGGCCTGCACCTAGGATTAGAATTTTAGGTCTCATCCACACTTGACTCTAATTCACCTTCCTTCCAACATGTCCTACTTAAGTGCTTGCATCATGCTTGATTCATGTACCTTTCTTAATCCTCCGTCCATCTCTTGCAGAGAGATGAATTTGCGTAACGGACATGTCGCCACCGGGAACAATGCGTCTCCAGGGGTCAACGGTCAATCACCAGGACAGGCCTCAACGACTCCTCTTCTTCTGGGACCGGATGGACTGACTAACAATCCAATTCCATCAGCTCCTTCTACGGTGCCTAATGGGACCGTTCCAACTCCACTAGCACCGCAGGATATCCAGACATAGCTGTTCTAATTCTTTCAGATGATAATGCAGGAACAGAGTCAACAGACAGCCGCACAGGCTGCAGAGCAGAGGCAGCAAGTGGCAGAGCAGAGGCTAAAATTTCTGCCAGCACTTGAGAGAATGGCTGCCCTAACCCCTGCACCAACCCAGGCACTAGTTTCAGTACCACAAGCTCGGGTTGGTTCAGTCAAGGACTTTGTGCAGATGGGCCCCAAGCCATATAAAGGCAATGAGAGTCCAGAGGAGACCACGAACTGGATTGCCAATACCATGAAGTTGTTAGAAGCATCACAACTACCTGCAGATCCATGGATGATAGGTGTAAGGACCCAGCTAGAGGGTAACGCTCATCACTGGTGGGAATCAATGGAATGCCAGTTGGGTACGCGTCAGACTTGGGAACAATTCTTGGAGTGCTTTGAGAGAAAGTACTTCCCAGACACTGTAAGGGATGCGTTGTACGATCAGTTCCTCCATCTGGAGCAGGAGAATAAGACAGTTGACGAGTATGATGCAGAGTTTAGCCGTCTCAGTAAGTATGGCACTATCCTAATACCTAATGACTTAGAGAAGGCTAAGAGGTTTTACCGTGGGCTAACTCAGGAGCTCCAGCACTACACTAGCTCACAGTCCTGGATCTCTTATGCCGAATTATTGACAGAGGCCAGGATCCAGGAGGCCATCAGCAAAGGAAACAAAAATCAGCAGAGAATTCACCAAGGACCAACAAGAACACAACAACGAGGGCCCATTAGACACCCTTTGACACACCAACAACCATATAGTGCCGCACCATACCCAACCAAGGAGCACCGTACTTGTCACTTTAATTTGTGGTATATCAGGTCATATTCATAAAGATTGTCGTCGTTGATTGGGGCTGTGCATGATATGTGAATCAAGTCACCATCAAGCCCGAGAATGTCCTCAGCAGAACAAGAGGTCTATGGCATTAGAATCAGGAACACCACATACACCCTCAAGTATAGGAGACCAAAGGGACCCACCACTGCTTCTACAATATGCACAAATGGAGGAGGCTAGACCCCAGCTGAATGACCAAGGACAAGGCTAAGCACTCATTATGACAAATATAGGAACGCAGGCACAGGAAGCCCTAGATACAAGTACGACCTTTTAGTTATATTTCTCATTACATACTCATAACCCCATTATGACACTAGATCTTAGGCGTATAAATAGATGTAGAATTATATATAAGGTAGTTTAGCAGTTATAAAAATATGTTGATATTCTACCAGATGGCATACACGCGATGCTAATGGATGACGAGAGTAGCAGTAATAGTATTCTATTTCCTATCATCATCTTACCCTCTTGGGTGGCTCATCTTCTCTTCTATATATCCATTCCTTCCCTCATGAATTGTTTGATTTACTTCAACCTCACCCTTATATTGTTAGTTAAAACATAAATGTGTTAGTAATGATTAATAACAAAAGGATGAATTCATAATAATAACCCTTATGTATATGCACTATAGCAATATCTGTATCCTCATATTATTTTAAACCATGAATAGCATCCCTTAGTCTAAACAAGAATTAGTTAGATTGTTTGAAATAGTTCATACTCCTAATAGTTTTATAAAGTTAGTCAAGACCTAAAGTGTTGCCCTAAAACTTAGACTATACCTAGAAAAGAGTTGAAGGCACTTGTTACGAACTGATGACTATGACAAATCGCTGGCGAGGAAGCGACAGCTGTAGCTAGACGATTATGGTAGAGTAGTCGAATTACTTACAGCCATACTGGCCAGGTGGCGTGGCAGTATTAGACTACGATACTTGACGGTTACGAGAAAAAATCATAGTTATGAGATTTCAGACAGGTATCCCAAGATTCTCGACCCAATGAATAAATTCGTCTTACAACCTAGACAATAGCTTCAAGAGACTTTGACTACTAGTAGAATTCTTGTAAGTTGGGTAGTGTAGACGAGTTAGAGAATAATAGAATATTGTATGGATAATAAATAAGAAGTGTTAGAATGACAAACCATGACGTTTAGGAGGCACTGCTAGATAGCAATAAAGTGTAATAGCTATAGTGAGTTATTATGAATATGAGTTAGTATCAATTTCGAGGATGAAATTTTTATAAGTTGGGTAGAATATAAAACCTCATATTTTTAAATATTATATTTATCATTTAATTTATTTATATTATTCCTTAGTTGATTAGAAAATATATTTATTGATTCAAGTACCTAGACAAGTACTCATTTAGAAAATTTGCGCAAAACTATTGTTATAATTTTTGGGGTCCTTGTGGGAGCGTATTAGATTTTTAAGATTTTAATTAGGTACAAATGTATTTTTTATATCTTAAATATATACGTAAATAATATATAGTTATTATATAAAAATAATAAGTATTATTTGTAATAATGATAATAATAATAATAATAATAATAATTAAATAGTGTAATAGTAATAATAATTATTATAGTATTAATAGTAATAAAAACAAAATAGAAAAGAAAAAGAAAAGAAATAAAATAGAAAAGAAAAAAAAGGAAAAGAATAAGAAATAGAAAAGAAAAAAACCCTAACACTAAAACCCCCCAACCCCGCGGTTGTGACCCGCGCGCCTAGGACCATCTCCCCTCACCCGCTCTCTCTATCTATATATCTATTTATATCTGGATTAAACCCTAACCCTAAACCTCTCGACCACCTCGACCCAGCGCCTCAGCCCAGCCTGGACCCGCCGCCTCAACCGCCCAGAACCCCGCAGCCGCCTGTAGAAGCATGCAAAATACGCTGTAGAGTTATACGCAGTATTTCAGTGCTGGGCGGCGTAAAACATGACTTCAGAGCCATCGGCGTACAACAGGGCTTCATCGCTAGTACAGCGTAAAATATAAGCTCCAGGACAATCCGCGTAATGCAGTATTTCTAGGCTGCTTCGGCGTAAAAAGGTTGTTACATCGCCACTTTGGCGTAAAACCTACTCAATTTTAATGCGGTGAGAAGTTGTACGGGGAACGCTTCGTATTCCTCGAATGAACCTGTCAGATCATGCAGTAAACCTTACTCCTGATAAAGAGTACTGCACAACTATCCAGACGACGGCTGTAATGATGGTGCGGCACAGAGACCCAAATCGTCGTTTAGTGACATTTTCTTGATATAAAGTGCTTTTACGCATACAAAGGAATACGCTGCCTAGTTTTACACAGGCAGATGTGAGATTTTACGCTCAGCAGAAGACAAAATGAACCGCCACGTCAAAAGCTATTTTTCGTACAGAGCTCGAGGCACGTCTCGGCAGTTAATGCGCAGGATGGGGGCAGATCTCTACATTTAATGCACGAGATTTGGTTCCATTTTCAAAGACTGGGTGAGCCATAATTATGGCTAATACGTCCACATCATCACCTCTGCATATTACTCCATCAGGCTATTTTCAGCTATGGGAGCACGCGGTACGCTATCTCCTTGAAATACGCCAACTGGACTATTTTCAACTATAAGGAGTACGCCGTATGCTATCTCCCCGGAATACGCCAACTCAGGTTATATTTGTATTGGTGCGTGATAAGACTATTTGGTCCAGAATACGCTCAAGACCTCAGTCAAGGAAGGAGGACCGACAATCTTTTACGCTAGCTACCTATCCATACAGCATCAGGCTTCTATGCCTATAAGGCTTCTACGCCTATTTGGCTTCTATGCCGACTCGACAACCACTTGGCTTCTACGCCAACTTGATAACTATTTGGCTTCTACGCCATGGTGACAGTTATTGGCTTCTACGCCAACCTTTTCTACGTAAGGGGCAGTTACCTACGTGGCTTGCATGTCGTGATCTTCACAGCAGTTATACGTATTATCTCATCATGGGATACGCGTCACACACAGAGTCAGAAGGTCATCTATACGTGGGTGGCAGTTATTATAACCGCCGTGTAAAAAGTGCCACACTCTCCACTGTCCGGCTTCTACGCCGACTGGACGGTTACTGTCACTAAAACCCTATAAATAGAGATCTCTATTGACAGAAGTCCAAGGTCGTAAATTCCGGGGTCGTAAATTCCGGGGTCGTAAATTCCAAGGTCATAAATTCCAAGATCGAAGAATTAAGGTCAAAAGTCAGAAATTGACTTTCTTAGAGAGAAGAATCCAGAGTACAGACAGAGAGCAGTGATCGACGATTTTGGCATCGAGCATCCACTCCCTCTTGTAATCCTTGAAGCTTCTCCGTCTTCTACGGTACTTCATCATCATCGTGTGGTCCAAGGGATAAAATGATCGACCGCAGATCAGACTCCTATAGCAATATTTATCCAGATTAAATTTTGTACTTGACATCCTCGTATAGGATTAATTGTACTTCTTGTTTGTAAACCAAAGAGAGGGTTTCGTATAAACCTTGTTTCATTTCTTTCGTTTATTATCAAACATAAGATGGCGACTCTGCTGGGGACCTCTTTCTCATCTGACGAGAAAGCAATTGCTCAATACGATACAGTATCAGTAGGATCAATGAAGAAGACCTTGGTCGTCCAAATCGGCCAATTAGCCTACGAAGATATGCTTCGAGCTGGGGTAGCTCTCACTCTCTCTCTGTCCAAGACAACAGGAAACTGCGTAAGGTGTGGATGCCCCGGACATCCCCTACCATTTCTGCCGACTCTCTGATCTCTCCGACCAACGAGGTTGTAGCATCGCTCCCTCCGCTCCTTGCTCGTAAAATTCAGTCTTCCGTCGCTGGCGGGGCAGACAAAACTTCTGGCAATGCCTCAGCGCCAATCCAGAAGTATACATCGCATATTGTACGTAAAAACTCGTCCCCCGTCGCTGATGGGACAGACGTAGTTTTTGACAAGGCCTCAACGCCAAGTCAGAAAATTCAAATACGTTCCACGCATAAAAATATCACTCTCACTCAAAAGGAGGCAGAGAGTCCCAGTAATCTCTGCAAGGGAAAACAAGTGGCTAAATTCTTAATTTCTCGGCCTGTACGCCAACAAAAGCAGAATCTGTACGCTCTCCAAATTATGCGAGAAGCTGATGGTCGATTGAGGACTTCTTCAGTTTTACGCCAACCTGAGCAAAATTTCAAATTAAGCCAGGAGAAGCCCCTCGGCGTAAAGAAAGCCCAATTTGCGGATAGATACGCTCCTCGGGGATCATGTGCCACTCATATGGCTGAACTGCTGTATATAGGTGGTAGAGAAAGGGTTGGGGTGCCCAATATCCGCATTCCAACCGATGTAAAAAGGAGGAACAAGCCTTCTTCCTCTTCTTCTTCTGTTAATCCTCCTGACTTGCGTGAATTTTTGATCCAGAAACGCAAAGATAGGAGTCATAAAAAGGCTTCAGTTCCCTTAACTGTCAAATGGAGAGAGATCATGTGGGAAGATGCATCAACATCTAATATCATCATGACATATAGACCATATGAAAATAATGCCTTTATTGTTCCTCCAACTCGCGATGACCAGCATCCAATAGTCTTCGGTCGCATGCGGAGCAGTCCGATTGTACAAAAAGAATTTTGTGAGTCTGAGGGTGGCAAAATGCAAATCCATAGGTATAGCCCACAAGCTTTAAAGATTATACAAAGCATGGGTTATGATTTGAAGTTGAAACAAGGCATCAACTATGAAAAAGGCAGACGAACACCGTTGCATAGTAATCTTTACTGTCAACAAACGCATTTTTGGGTTGGGGTACACTGCATCTCTTGCAAATTCCAAACCTCCAGAGGTTAATCCTGTAATACCAAAGGCAGGTTCTTCTAAATCAACTTCTGTGGGCAAACTCCACGACATATCTGGGGATAGTCTACGTCGACAAAATAGGGCAGTATCCAAAGCTGGGGGTAGAATTTTCTCTGAGTCCGAAGATGATGCAACGATGACGATCTTCCCGGAAGACCATAAAACTCAGGCATCAGGAGCCCGAAGGCCGAAAGGGAATTTCTCCTTCAATGAAGATGACATCATTGAAATCTTCAATATGTTGATGAAGGAACACAAACTTCGGCTATCCAACATCAGATACCCTGAGAGGGCTGGCAAAGTTGATGACCTAGATTATTGTCTCTTCTATCGGTACATTCATCACCCCACAAGGGCTTGCTATGTACTGAAAAGGAGAATCCAGGAGTTGATCGACGCCAAAGGCATCACTTTGTATCTGTAAACGAGGGGACGATCACTGCAAATTGATTTCATTTTAACATGACAATTTGCTCCCTCAAGAAAATACCGGATGATGAATCCCTAAAGTTTCCCCAGTGGATTTTTTTAGGTCTATCCCCACTCAAGAAAATTACTCCACAGTGAATTTTTTGGACAGGAGTTCACGTCCATATTACCTCTGAACTATTATCCAAACATTTCTTTATCTCACCAGCTGAGTTTGTCATGTCCATATTACCTCTGAATAAACCTTTCTGGTATGGCTATCGATTATCATATCCATATTACCTCTGATATCGGTTGTCATCTTAACTTAACACCCGTACTTAACTCTAAGTACGCCAGTGGTGTTGAGTCCACAAAAAACTGCCATGTTCATATTACCTCTAAGCAGATATATACCTCCATCCCTAATGGAGTATCACCACAAAAGTTTGTCATGTCCATATTACCTCTGAACAAACCTTTCTAGTATGGCTATCGATTATCATGTCCATATTACCTCTGATATCGGTTATCGTCTCAACTTAACACCCGTACTTAACTCTAAGTACACCAGTGGTGTTGAGTCCACAAAAATAGCCATGTCCATATTACCTCTGGCAGGGCTTGTCCTAAACTTATTACTTGCATTCTCGTGAGCAAAAAGTAATAGGTCCACAAAAAATTCCCCTGTGGAATGTCCGTAATAGAAAATGAAATGTTCATGTCCATATCACCTCTGAACTTTCCTTATTTTCTTAGCGAAGAAAGAGTCAGTCCCTATTCATCCCTACAGAGTCGTATTTTATCGCATCAATATTACCTCTGTCAGGATTTATCACAAACTTATTATTTGTACTTAATGTGCGCAACAAATAATAGGTCCACCAAAAATTCTCCAGTGGGATGTCCTCAACAAATACGGTATCGTACTACGTCCATATTACCTCTAGTACAATATCCGAAATTAGTACAGACAATCATAAAGAAATGGAAGGGTCCTTATATGATTGCAAACGACGCTTACAGATTAGCCAAGCCTAATAGAAATTTGGCAATGGCTACTATCAACTGCAAATTCCCGAAAAAGTACTATACTTTGATCTCCTTCGTTTAATGGAGTATGACGAAGATCTTATTCTGATGATACCATGCACAAAGGTTAGCTGGATCATATTCTATCAGGTTCATATGAGCTCCGAATAGATATCCTTAACTAATTTGTAAGCCTATCATGTTCATATTACCTCTGACAGTGTTTAGTATACAAATTTAGTTGGATTATATTCTTTCAGGTTCATGTTAACTCTGAATAGATTTACATTCAGCAAAACCTTAACGAAAGAATGTCATATTAATGATACCTCTGATATCACTTTTACCATAGCATATCACATTCTAAAATGATGGGCCCACAAAGTCAGAAAATGTGTCTTTATTATCTCCGAGAAATTACAGGAGAAATAAGAAGTATATCATTTGGGAGGAGCAGTCAAATCACGGATCTGCTATGCCAGTGCGGCCATCTTCTCATTCCATGAGCTCAAAACTGTAGTGCGAGCCCACTCCAACCTTGCCTCCTCATTGTTCAAAGCAGATAGTTCAGACTGAGCACGTACAAAATCTGCGTGGGTGACACCCGCACGTGCCAGGTTCTGCTGAGCCGCTTTCCTTCGGTCATTCAACGCATCTTGAGCTGCTGACAAAGAGAGAGCCCTCTCCTTGGCCTTAGCGAGGTCATCTTCTAATTTGCGGATCCTCGCTGCCTCTTTCTCATATTCGACCTCGTACTGAGCCAGCTGGGGAAGGACATACTCCAATTCGGCATGCTCCTCATTCATCTCTTTCTGTTGAGCCTCGATGGACTTACTCAGAGTTTCTACCCCCCCAACAAGCCTCGCAGTCAAAGAGTCATATTCATTCTGGACCAGGTCATTAATGTTGCCCTGGGATAATTGCAAATAATTGTTAATGGGTTGTTCCAAATCATTAACTATCTGCTCTAGTGTATCAGCTCTCCCAGCGTCGTTGAAATCTCTGATCGACGCTATCACAAACTGGGAGGACCTCCTCAGAGCCTCAAAACCTAGATTCTTCGCCAGCACCATTGATATCAGCGTATTCAAAGTAGTGTAGAAAATACTAGTATATGCTCAATCAGCATGGCGAAATCAGATTGGACGCTGGGAGTGGCTACAATATCGTAGAATCCCCTTCCAGGAACGATTGTAGAGGATGTCATCACAGTCGTCGCTTCAGTAGAGGGCACGACAAAGGTAGAGGCACCGACAACGGTCGAAGTGGCTGGCGTACTCAAAGGAGGCATAGTCGTAATGACAGGCTCATCCTCCTCTCGAGATATTGGAACTATTTCGGGCGAACCGGCACCCGAAAATATTTTCCCTTCAATGTCGGGCACCTCCGTGTCATCGACAGGAGCTGAAACAAAGCCAAAAGTTGCGTCGACGCTGCCCTTCCCGTAGATGTCTTTACCTGAAAAGAAGACAAGAGAAAGTTAATATCAACATGAGGTTAATTCTTCTAAAATAGGCATAAAGACGACATTTACCCATGGCCGATGGTATATATGGCACGTCTGCAGGCAGTACAGCTAAATTATTTCTTAATGAAGCTAAGCGAGCTGTCATACCTGGAGAAGGGGGTGTGCCAACTGACACTGGCAGGTATTCTTCTAGGTCTTCACCAAGATCCACTCGAGGCTCATTGGGTAGAATCTCGCTGGGTATACTTACAGACGCGACAGGGGTTTCTCCCGTTGCTGGTCTGGATAAAGATATTCTTATTTGGCTTGGCCCCGAAGGCGATCTTGTACCACTACTTGAAGCGGTAGCAGCGACAGCAGCCTCGAGCAAAGATTTACCGGCACTGCTAGCCGAAATTGTAGAGGTTCTCTCTCTAATAGGCGAAGGACTTCTAGTCAAAGAATCATCCCCAACAGGGGAAACAACAGGCTCACTCCGAGGAGCCTCATGGCCGGAAGTCCTGACAGGACCACTAACAGTCTTCTTTTTCTTGCGAGGGGAAGTCTCCTTCAGAACAGGAGCCCTTCGCTTACCAGGGATAACCAGAGGCTCTGCAGGCGGAGGTATTTCGCCTCTCGATACTGTCAGCAAAAGCTCATCTGGATTGACAGAGTCTTCACCCTCGTCAGAGGAAACTGATGGGACTTTCTCTTTCCCAGCGGACTTATGTGAAGGCATCCTAAAACTTCTACGCATATCAAAATCACGATGGAAGGTATTGATGGCCACATAAAACTGGGCGTACGAATGGAGGATGCGCAACTCCATGGAGAGAGAAGTCGCAGGCACAGTAAAGGCCGCCCCAGTACAACCCATTATGAAGTATCGCCATCCTCTCGCTCCATCAATAAGTCCACCCCTGGACTTGAAGCTGGTGATGGCATTGCCTATATGCAATTGATCATACCCAAACTGCCTGGCGAACCGACTGGGCAGGTAGGGCTCCAAGAAATATTGGTCTTCACTTCTGTACAATAAATGGGAAGGTCTAATGCAGACCAACCAATAAAAAGCTTCAGGAGAAAGAACGGTCTTCCCTTCACCTGAGTCCTGAAGCCTGCTCCCCTGTTGATTGAGATATACAGTAGGAACGATACAGAAGAGCTTCCAGCTGTGAGCAAAATTTAATGCCCGCCGACAGTCTACGACGTTGGTCACGTTCCAGGAGGAATTCTTATAATTCAACAAGAAATTATTCCCCGAACTACTGGCAGAGCCGGGAGACATCACTCTGGGGTTATGAAGAATTAGCCATCCCATCAAATACAAGAATGGTAATTCTATCCTGAGAAAGCTGTAACGCCGTATTTCATCGGCAAGCAGCCCATCAGTAATGGCCCTCAGGCCAGCTTGTATCCGGCATACCATGGAAGGGAGCAAGCCCAGTCTTGTCCCAAACACCAAACGCACTGCAGGCCATAAGGTGTTACGGTGAATGCGATCCGAAGATGCAATGCCAGGTACTACCAATCGGCGTAGCCATACAGAAAGGAAGCCAGCCAGTTGAGCTTCCCTTGACAGAGGCCTGCGGTAATACCTCAAATAACTGTAGGCTTTAGTGCCTGCAGGATATTTCCCTATCCCTTCATCAAGAACCCAATCTGAAGCCCCGACGTCTTCAATAAGATCATCGACTACTTGAGCATTAAGCACACTCAGAAGGCTCAAAGGCTTATCCCTGCTATCCACGACTTTGTCTGGCTTAGCATCTCGGGCATGATGGAAGAAGAGATAGGATGCCCATTTGTTGATATGAGCCAAATCAGAGGGCTCATTATAGAAGGCGATGAATACTAAATAGTGGCTCATTAGCTCCTGGTACACTGCTACCACCCGAGGGTTTGTATCTCCCAGCTCCCGGTTAGTGGGAACATACTCTTCATAAGGAGTATCCCCCATTGGCAGTCTTAAAATCTCTCCCATTTCGTGAAGGGCCAATCCTAACTCCCCTAGCGGACTGGCGAAAGTCCCAGTGAGCGAGATATATCGCTCCATCAAAGCCAAGAACAGGTTGGGGTTGAGAGGTAACCCAATACTGGTAGCACTCACAGCCGCGTACAGACCAATGCTCTCTAGCTCCGTCTGAAAGTTCTTCAGGGCCCAGGCAGATAAACGAACCCATCGAAGGTTTGAAGGGCTAACCCACCCGTTGGTCCGAGGATTAACCTTGGGGTACACTCCTCCATGCCCCATAAAGTTATTGCAGAAAGTCGGCAATTGGACTGGTTGGAGCAGTGAAGTATCTTCACTCGGGACACTGCCCGGAAATAATCCCCTGAAAGGCATTACAGGGCCTGAAGGATGGCTCACAAATGATCCTTGGTCGGACCCTTTCTGATCAAATATCTTCTCCGGCTGGCCGTGAAGATTAGGGGTCAGGGTCCACGACATCTTCCTCGGATGCGTGGCATGGAAGAATGTCGAGATAGGGTAATCTCTCAGCATCTTGGGCAGGTACATGACCATGCCCCCAACAGTAAAAACCCAGTCTTCCTTCTTGGGCTTCGTTTGGGATTGTTTATCAATCATATCCCCGAAGAGAAAAGCTGGTTTTATGTATTTTGCCCCGTCTATATACGTCAGGGGCTCTTCGTTGATCATGCTCAACAGCATTTGCTCTCCTTGAGACGATATCAGGATTCCCCTTCCTTCAGGATACTGGGGTCCAAAAATAGAAAATGTCACATGGGACAAATCCTCCAGGTAATTGGAGTTCAGCATCCCAGCAGCAGAACCCATCACCTCAGCCAACGGAGGAATTTGCAAGTTAACTACAAAATACAAGAAAAATATGTCAGTTTCTATACTAGACCTCACAATTTTGCAGCTTATGCCAAAGAGCAACAGTTTGTGCTTTTACGTCAAGACTGTAAAAACTTGAGTTTTTACGCTGGAACCTATTTCCTAGGCATAAAATTCAAGATTTGCAGTATACACAAAAAATCTGACAGTCTGTATTTTTACGCCAGACTGCCAAAGTTTGAGTTATTACGCCAAAATTTTCATCCAGAGCGTAACACCCAAAATTTGTAGTATACGCCAAATTTCGACAGTCAAAGCTTTTACGCCAGACTGCAAAAATATGGAGTTTTTACGCTGACACATTAGGAATGTGGGCGTAAAAGATAAAATATCTCTGTGCATCATCTTCCTCGAAGAGGCTCTCAACACAGAAGATGACCTAGCGCGTTCACGTACAACGTGTGCGAAGGATTTTCTTCATTTTTGTCATCCCAAAAGTTTTACCTATAACGCCCGGTGCACAGCTTGACGGTGGAATACTTCGTTCCGAGCGAGGTTCGCTCTGCCCGATGGGAGTCGCTCTTGCTTGGACAGAAGAGCGAGAAGAGGAGGCAGCTTTCTTTTCTTTGGTGGTGGAAGATTGTTTAGGTGCCATTGCTAAAAACTTAGAGTTCTCAGAGAAGAAAGGAAGAAGAGCTCTCAAAGAGACGAAGGTTTTTCTTTCGCAAAAGACAGATAAAAAAATTTCTCTCTGAAGACCTTGGGGTACTTATAGAGTTCAGATAAACTCTTCGAATCTCTAACCAAATCCGATATTTAATATTCGGTTATGATTGGGGACTACGTCAGCCTATTATTCAGGGAAGGCGGACAGTCAGCGAATTCAAAAAGTTTTTCGTGTAGAGCAGATTCGTGATTTTTACGCCAAGGAGCTTTTTATGCTCGGGAAGCTACAAATCTACGGTTTTACGCTCAGAGGCTAGAAGTCCACGGTTTTACGCCCGGATGCTTTTACGCTCGGTAGCTTTTACGCTCGAGAGGCAACAAACCTACGACTTTACGCTCAGAGGCTACAAATCTATGATTTCACGCTCAGAGGCGACAAATCTACGACTTTACGCTCGGAAGTTTTCTTTTCAGAGGCTATAAATCTACAGTTTTTTGCCCGGATGCTCTTATGCTCAGTAGCTTTTACGCTCGAGAAGCTACAAACTTACGATTTTATGCTCATCTATACTATGGATCTATGACTTTCCGTATATCTTAAAATATACAGGCCATATGCGTATATCTGAACAATTCTCAAAGCGGCCAATCACAAGGGTTCACACAGAAGATGCTCCTTCTTGGTCTCAAAATATCCCAAGTACCCAAAGCATACAGAGTTCAGCATTGAAAATGACTCTTCTTCTTGGGTCGATTGGAAGTTCATCCAAAATCCAGTTAGAATATTTTCTCTACAGTTCAAGATGGTGACTCAGTTTTGACAGCCATTTCTCGCCCTATTTCAAGGGATTTTCGGGAAATCATTCTTGAGGATGATGGTCTAAACAAGCATTCTTCTTATCAGAGAAGTGACAGTTCAGAATTCTACGCAATTCCTCATTCAAAAAAGCAGGACAGTTCGAATATGCGACTTAAATGCTAAGCAATTTTCTACGCGTCCTCAGTTACGCATAAAAGACGGGACGAGATCAGATACTCTTTTTATCAGAGTCGGCGTAAAGTTATTCAGACGTGGCGAAGCTACACATATTCAGACTTCATCACAACAAAGAATATGGCAAATTATCATATGCGTAAAAGAAGACAACTTTATTAATCATGATTACATATGATGGAAATCCAGTTTACAAAAGGTTTTTCATCTTTATGATTACATATGATGGAAATCCTTGTTCTACCAAGGGTTTCTTATTTTCGTTTAAGGATCATACCAAGAGTCTGTTCTGTCAGGTTCTCGCATTGGTGGAGATCTTTATCTGTCTTCTTCAGCAGTTAGTCGGTTTCTGCGGCCGATTAACAAGAAAATGATCAATGGCGGGAGGATACAAAACTGGGCCTGTATAAATTATTTAAGAGCCCATCCTCCATACACCTTGACAGATTGAGTTGAGGTTTTAGACCCAACTCAATACTGGAAGACAGGGTGTCACGACCCGCACCCGGTGTAGGGATGCAAGTCGGGAACAACGCCCAGCCTACGCCGCAGCATCGGCGGTAGAACACTGTCTTGGTCAACTATACTATCTAATTATCTCACAAAATGTATAATCCTCCAATAATATCTCAACTTCAAGAAGAGTAATCAACTTAATTCAACACAATACTCAATCATATTTCTATGGCACGAGAGGATATCACAGAAGTCTAACATAACTAAGCAGTTAAAAATATAACAACAACAAATAGAAATAATATCCAAACACAAATATATGCCGGAAATAAATCCGGTACCAACATGCTAAAGAGAACTAACTATGCTAACTAGTGAATCCGACTAAATCTCTCGACAGTCACTCCAGAACTAGTGGGTCCAAGTCTGCACCATTTATAGGCTGAGGTCCGTAGTATGTCGGACACCAATCTCCCGGATCCTCTGAAAAATATTTTTCAGTCAGAAATGGAGCGAAGTACAACCCAATAGCAGTTCCAATTAATTGACAAAAACTATAAAGCAGTAGAATAGAAGATGCTATCTACGATGAGAATATAACTGATAATCAAGAACAATGAAAGAATAGGCAATACTAACAACAGAATATAATCAATGCGTACAAGAATAAAGGAATAGACTATAATGTCAGAATAGAACAAGGTAATCAATGAACTGAATAATAGAATCTATAATAACTATGTGATTTGAGATACTAACTAAATATGTGATCGGCCTGGGAGATTCAATGATTACACTAAGGAGCTAACTCAACCATACGTGAATTGCATGGTTAGTTAGTAGCCAATGATTACACTACTAGCCGATAGTTTCTTGATCACATTTTTAATTGGTATTTCCCCCCCTGACTGATATGATGGATCGAATCATGACACGTCACTAGCCAATGTATCCAATATTTAATCTATAATATTCAATGTTATCCAATACCAACAAGGACAGTATCCGATACCATCTCCATAATCAAGGTAACATTCCATGACGGACGATCCAATAACAATACCAATCCGTGTACCAACGTGTCAAGAATCATAAGTAACATTTCTAAATACTTGAATTATAGTGGTAATCAAATAATGGAAACTATCAGAGAATGTACTCGTCTGTGGTCCAGAGCAAATGATGAAAAAATAATGTCCGAACTGGTGTCACAGACCTATATATATAAAATATTGCATTAATACAATTTTTGGGGAAGAGAAATAAATTAAACTAGTCAATGTCTAGGTCATAAAACTATTTCTAAGTCAAAAGTCAAACTAGGTCAACTCTAAGTCAACTATGGTCAACTATAGTCAAATTATGGTCAACTACCTATTTCTAGGTTGTATGAGTCTAACTCAAAGATATTAGGCTCACACACTATGAATCTAGGCCACACAAGCTACATCTTAGGATACTAAGATACCGTATCTCAAGATACGCAAACAAGGGATAAATATAACACATATGTACATATCAAACAATATTATATATATAAAATCCTAATTACAAATGCTAAATGGATACCTTGGTTTCGAACCAACTTGGTATCGCAATACTAAACCTCTATCTTGATATCAAAATCCAATACCTTGATTATCCTCCAATACCTTGATACTTACCTTGGCATCTCAAGGTAAATTCAAAAACCTTATTTATACTAACTACCCAACAATAATTATAAACTACTATGCATTTAATATTTATATAATACTATATACCTTATTTTAGTCACCTTAATACCAACCCATAATTAGTTTACAACTATCCTATTACTTATGCCAATACCTACTACTCATACCTTGGTATATCTTGATACTTACCTTGGTATCTCAAGATAATTGCCAAAATCTCATATATATACTAACTACCCATCATTAATTACATATATCAATCCAATATAACTCTAGTATGTACTAATAGAATAATACTAACTACCAACTACACACTAACTATTAATACATATATACGTACATACATACCTACAAATATATAATATATAAAAGATACTCATAACAATTGATAACTAAAATATACTAACTATTCTAATAAATTTATATGCTACAACTAAATATATACATATATAGTATACTATAATATAAATAGCAAATATGAACATATTTATATATATATTAATTACCATATATATATCTATATATATATTAAAATCTAATATATTAAAAATTGCTAAACTGTCGCTAAATATCCTGTCCACTGTCGCAGAAAGCTGTTGTGTATATAGATACACTGCAGTTTTTGTAACAGTTTCCTGCACTGTCACTAAAAACTGTCGCTGAAGCTTCTGATACTCTGCTGATACACTGTTGTTTCAGCGACAGTTTTCTGCAACTGTCGCTGACTGCTGTCGCTGAAAAGCTGCTATTATTTGCATTTGTTGCTGCTGTTGCGACACTTCTGGCTCATTGTTGTCGCTGAAAATATATGTATATATATATACAATATATATATATAAATACATATATATAACCCACCATATATATTTATATAATATATATTTAAATACATATATATAACCCACAATATATATTTATACAATATATATATAAAACTATATATAACTATACATACACTTATACATAGTAAATTGTATAAAATACCACATAGTAACATACACACACACATATAGTAATATGTATATATAACTATACATATATGTATACATATATATAATCATACAATAATATAAATACATAACAATATATAATATAACTATATATATAATCACATATAAATATATCTACTATATTATATATACATATGCTACCACTTATAAATATATATCTACATACATATATATATATAAATAATTATATAATAACTATAAATAATCTAACTACTTAATTAAACATACACATATATTATATAAAACATATACATATATTTACATCCCTAACATATATTATAACATATATATTAATGCATGTAGAAGAAAGCTACATAATATATATTCTATTAACACATATATGATACATAGATCTATGATACAATAAACACTATAATAAATATACATAATACATATATAATATATATAGATACATACACAATTATAATTCAAGAATTAAAGCACAATTAATTAGATCTACACATAAACACACAACAATTGGAGAGTATCACACTGTATCCCACTAGATCTAGGATACGCATGCGACACGAGTCTACCACACATCCAATTACACCCCAAAGGACACAAACAAATCATATATAATATTTATGAACAAAACAAAGTGTCAAATGTAGATCTATGTGTCCGTGTCAAAATACGACATGTACAAAGTCCCGTGTCGGAGGAAAAACCCCCAAAATAATACGTATCACCAAATTATTGGAATACGACCTACATGTACCCAATTGTGGACACGACACTAGCCCCAAACACATAAACATATGCCAAATTGATCTATAGGATCAATTGACACACACAACAAAAGTTATTTTCGGAATTCTCCCAAAATTGACACAAAAAGCACCATAACTTTCTCCATAGGCCTCCTATGAACACAAAACCAAATCCTATGGGTAGTACATGCATATAGGTTGATTATTCATGATTAAATCTCAGATTTAGAAGCTATTTTAAGAGAAAAACTGAATTATACCTATTGGGAGATGGATTTCCAATGAAACCTCCAAAATTGGTGAAATTAGCTTCCAACTTGTAGATCATTGCTCCTCTTTGTAGATCCTTGCTTCCTCCTTCTAGATCCTTGCTCTTCTAGTCTCCAATGGTGATTTGAGAAGTAATTGGGTGGAATTTGGTAGGGATTTGATGAAATTTGGTTGAGAGAAATTCTAGATCTAGATTTAGAATAAAAAATAAAGAGAGAGAAAGTTTTCATCCCCTTTATATAGGCCTCACTTGTCCCCTCCCTCAAGCTGCTATGTAAAGTCTAAAATACCCCTTGGGGCCTCTCATAAAGAAATTAATTAAGGAGGGAAGCTTCTAGTCTAATGGTTTAATTAATTTAATCATCCTCCTAATTAATGGGCTTTCTAGTTGGGCTCAATTCTAACAATTAATACATGTTGGTCCATGAGTCTAAACTAAAGTAGTTAGGTCCACTAACACAAGTCCAAAAATAAATCTAATATGCTAATAATAAATAAATAATATAATAAATAAATATTTAATATGCACAATATTTAATTAATTATAAATTGACCAAAATACCCTTTTCTATAAAATACGGTAGTGACAAGTCTATCCCCCTTAAAATAATTTTGTCCTCGAAATTTAAGGGTGATCGTACTCCTTCTAGGTCAAACCCCCAACAATCATAGTCTAATAAGGTCTTATCTCACCAAGAACAGTCCTATGCAAAGAATAACATGCATGGTCATGGTCTCCACCTGTCTTATTACTGTTGTCTCTGTCAGGGTATTCTATAGCTACACTAACTATATAACACAAGCATCCAAAAGGTACTAAAGAATCAATCAATCAATATAGATGAAAGGAACAGAAAGAAAGAACAGACTCTCTAACCCATCACTTGTAGTATTGGTCTCCTCGACCGTCATCGCAAATGCTCCGCCCTGCCGAGGTAGCTCCCTCTGCGGGTGATGAGCAATCTGTGGTGCTACAGGTGGCCTAACTCCACTTCTCTGGCCTCGATCTGCATCCTGGCCTGGTCGTTGAATTGTCCAGAGATAATCCTTCACCATATGCTCCGTTGATCTATAATATAAGCATGCTCCAAGTCTCTTTCGGCACATCTCCCAAGTGTGCCCAGTCTTCTTGCAATAGGTACATTGAGGAGCCTGTTGCACCTGTCTCTGAGGCTGTTGTGGTATCTGTTGTACTGGAGCTTGTACTGGAGCAACAATAGGTTCTGGCATCTGATATTGCTGCTGATAGGCTCCGAATTGTACTGGAAACTGTTGTTGCTGGAACCGCGGCCTCTTTGTCGGTCCCGTACTGCTACTGTCAACCCCAAACATATCACGGTCTCTCTTCGGCTTCAAGTTCCACTCCCGCTCGACCTTGCGTGCCTCCGAAAGTATCTCAGAATACGTCTCGTAGAAAGACGGAATGAGAATCTTCACTTCCCAATTCAGACCCTCGCGAAAACGGATAGCCCGAACTTCTGGATCTCTTACCAAGTACTCCGCAAATTGCCTCAGCCTCCCGAACTCTACGGCATACTCCTCTACGGACATGCTTCCTTGTGTAAGGCTCTCAAATTGCCTTCCTAATTTTAATCTGTCCGCCCGAGCAAAGAACTTCTTCTTAAAGAGATCCTTGAATATCTCCCAAGACTGCCCCGTATCAGTAAGAATTGGCTCATTCCTGAACCAAGTGTGGGCAATATCGAACATTGAAGTCCTACCGCCTCAACCTTCAGATCCTCTGCAAGACGGGACACCTTCATGAGTCGCTCGATATCTTCAAGCCAATCGTCAGCATAGACTATACCTTCTGTACCCTTGAAAACTCGAGGCTCAAGCTTCTTGAAATTTTGAATGTTGCCTGGCTTGATCTGAATATCCTGTGGATGTGGAGGAGCCTCTTTCTGAACTGCTGTTATAGCTATCTGATGGGTGTTTTCCATACTCTGTCGTATCAAATCTGACTGCCTGTGCTGGGCTTCTATTTGTGTCCTCTGTAATTCTATCATCTCTCTAAACAGTGCAACCATCGGCATGGTATCTCCTGAAAATGGAGGTGGTGGAAGTCTCTCCGAAGCAACTGGAGTAGTCCTCGGAACAGGTGTAGGAGAACCCCCGAAGGCAGCCGAGACTCCTACATAAACTGATGTCATAGGAGGTACAAACCCTACTGCCTGAGTGGAAGATTGAGAGGTGGCAGACCTCGCAGAAACTGCTCCCGATCGATGAGATCTAGTCTTTGGCGGCATCCTGAAGACAGATCGAAACAAAAGAGATCAATTCGACACAAGATAAGATATCATCAAGGAAGGACAAAAGTATTCAGAAGGAATCAAAAGTAGCGATTCAATTCAGATTAGAATTCCTAGTTGTGATTGAGTATCCCTCTCTCTTCCTAGTTTCCTATGTCCTATATCCTATCGTAGGCTCGCAGTAGTACAACTAAGTCGCCGCACTACCACGACATCGCAATATTGCGAAGCCTGACCTGCATGGGCCATCACTAAAAATGTGTCATGACCCGCACCCGGTGTAGGGATGCAAGTCGGGAATAACGCCCAGCCTACGTCCCAGCATCGGCGGTAGAACGCTGTCTTGGTCAACTATACTATCTAATTATCTCACAAAATGTATAATCCTCCAATAATATCTCAACTTCAAGAAGAGTAATCAACTTAATTCAACATAATACTCAATCATATTTCTATGGCACGAGAGGATATCACAGAAGTCTAACATAACTAAGCAGTTAAAAATATAACAACAACAAATAGAAATAATATCCAAACACAAATATATGTCAGAAATAAATCCGGTACCAACATGCTAAAGAGAACTAACTATGCTAACTAGTGAATCCGGCTAAATCTCTCGACAGTCACTCCAGACCTAGTGGGTCCAAGTCTGTACCATCTATAGGCTGAGGTCCGTAGTATGTCGGACACCAATCTCCCGGATCCTCTGAAAAATATTTTTCAGTCAGGAATGGAGCGAAGTACAACCCAATAGCAGTTCCAATTAATTGACAAAAATTATAAAGCAGTAGAATAAAATATGCTATCTACGATGAGAATATAACTGATAATCAAGAACAATAAAAGAATAGGCAATACTAACAACAGAATATAATCAATGCGTACAAGAATAAAGGAATAAACTATAATGTCAGAATAGAACAAGGTAATTAATGAACTAAATAATAGAATCTATAATAACTATATGATTTGAGATACTAACTAAAAATTTGATCGGCCTGGGAGATTCAATGATTACACTAAGGAGCTAACTCAACCATACGTGAATTGCATGGTTAGTTAGTAGCCAATGATTACACTACTAGCCGATAGTTTCTTGATCACATATTTAATTAGTATTTCCCCCGCCCTGACTGATATGATGGATCGAATCATGACACGTCACTAGCCAATGTATCCAATATTTAATCTACAATATTCAATGTTATCCAATACCAACAAGGACAATATCCGATACCATCTCCATAATCAAGGTAACATCCCATGACTGATGATCCAATAACAATACCAATCCATGTACCATCATGTCAAGAATCATAAGTAACATTTCTAAATACTTGAATTATAGTGGTAATCAAATAATGGAAACTATCAGAGAATGTACTCGCCTGTGGTCCAGAGCAAATGATAAAAAAATAATATCTGAACTAGTGTCACAGACCTATATATAAAATATTGCATTAATACAAGTTTTGGGGAAGAGAAATAAATTAAACTAGTCAATGTCTAGGTCATAAAACTATTTCTAAGTCAAAAGTCAAACTAGGTCAACTCTAAGTCAACTATGGTCAACTATAGTCAAATTATGGTCAACTACCTATTTCTAGGTTGCATGAGTCTAACTTAAAGATATTAGGCTCACACACTATGAATCTAGGCCACACAAGCTACATCTTAGGATACTAAGATACCGTATCTCAAGATACGCAAACAAGGGATAAATATAACACATATGTACATATCAAACAATATTATATATATAAAATCCTAATTACAAATGCTAAATGGATACCTTGGTTTCGAACCAACTTGGTATCACAATACTAAACCTCTATCTTGATATCAAAACCCAATACCTTGATTATCCTCCAATACCTTGATACTTACCTTGGCATCTCAAGGTAAATTTAAAACCTTATTTATACTAACTACCCAACAATAATTATAAACTACTATGCATTTAATATTTATATAATACTATATACCTTATTTTAGTCACCTTAATACCAACCCATAATTAGTTTACAACTATCCTATTACTTATGCCAATACCTACTACTCATACCTTGGTATATCTTGATACTTACCTTGGTATCTCAAGATAATTGCCAAAATCTTATATATATACTAACTACCCATCAATAATTACATATATCAATTCAATATAACTCTAGTATGTACTAATAGAATAATACTAACTACCAACTACACACTAACTATTAATATATATATACGTACATACATACCTACAAATATATAATATATAAAAGATACTCATAACAATTGATAACTAAAATATACTAACTATTCTAATAAATTTATATGCTACAACTAAATATATACATATATAGTATACTATAATACAAATAGCAATTATGACTATACATACACTTATACATAGTAAATTGTATAAAATACCACATAGTAACATACACACACACATATAGTAATATGTATATATAACTATACATATATGTATATATATATAATCATACAATAATATAAATACATAACAATATATAATATAACTATATATATAACCACATATAAATATATCTACTATATTATATATACATATGCTACCACTTATAAATATATATCTACATACATATATATATATAAATAATTATATAATAACTATAAATAATCTAACTACTTAATTAAACATACACATATATTATATAAAACATATACATATATTTACATCCCTAACATATATTATAACATATATATTAATGCATGTAGAAGAAAGCTACATAATATATATTCTATTAACACATATATGATACATAGATCTATGATACAATAAACACTATAATAAATATACATAATACATATATAATATATATAGATACATACACAATTATAATTCAAGAATTAAAGCACAATTAATTAGATCTACACATAAACACACAACAATTGGAGAGTATCACACTGTATCCCACTAGATCTAGGATACGCATGCGACACGAGTCTACTACACATCCAATTGCACCTCGAAGGACACAAACAAATCATATATAATATTTATGAACAAAACAAAGTGTCAAATGTAGATCTATGTGTCCGTGTCAAAATACGACATGTACAAAGTCCCGTGTCGGAGAAAAAACCCCCAAAATAACACGTATCACCAAATTATTGGGATACGACCTACATGTACCCAATTGTGGACACGACACTAGCCCCAAACACATAAACATATACCAAATTAATCTATAGGATCAATTGACACACAAAACAAAAGTTATTTTCGGAATTCTTCCAAAATTGACACAAAAAGCACCATAACTTTCTCCATAGGCCTCCTATGAACACAAAACCAAATCCTATGGGTAGTACATGCATATAGGTTGATTATTCATGATTAAATCTCAGATTTAGAAGCTATTTTAAGGGGAAAACTGAATTATACCTATTAGGAGATGGATTCCCAATGAAACCTCCAAAATTGGTGAAATTAGCTTCCAACTTGTAGATCATTGCTCCTCTTTGTAGATCCTTGCTTCCTCCTTCTAGATCCTTACTCTTCTAGTCTCCAATGATGATTTGAGAAGTAATTGGGTGGAATTTGGTAGGGATTTGATGAAATTTGGTTGAGGGAAATTCTAGATCTAGATTTGGAATGAAAATTGAAGAGAGAGAAAGTTTTCATCCCCTTTATATAGGCCTCACTTGCCCCCTCCCTCAAGCTACTATATAAAGTCTAAAATACCCCTTGGGGCCTCTCATGAAGAAATTAATTAAGGAGGGAAGCTTCTAGTGTAATGGTTTAATTAATTTAATCATCCTCCTAATTAATGGGCTTTCTAGTTGGGCTCAATTCTAACAATTAATACATGTTGGTCCATGAGTCTAAACTAAAGTAGTTAGGTCCACTAACACAAGTCCAAAAATAAATCTAATATGCTAATAATAAATAAATAATACAATAAATAAATATTTAACATGCACAATATTTAATTAATTATAAAATGACCAAAATACCCTTTTCTAGAAAATACGGTAGTGACACAGGGCTAGTTTGTCTGCCCTCGTCCACCAACGGCAGGAGAAAATACAGTTTGCAAGCTGTATGGTCGAATGTGACATTTCCTCTCTCTTGGACGAATCGCCATATGAAGTTGTTGATTATCCCGAGTAAAGGAAGCTATGATATCCTTCCATGATCCATCGTTGCAGAGGACATTTGCTCGAAGACGCCTTCTTTTTTGGCTCCTTATATGCTGGAAGAACATGATCTTCTTCTTCCTCAAGTCGACCCGACAAACTCCGGCAATCATCTCTGTGTGGTGAAGGAAATATGAGAAGAATAGGTTAACTCATCAGCCTTTATATAGGCAAAAAAGAACACACCGAACCCCAACAAATCCCTAAAAATTTGCCAAGAAATCAGCCTCGAGGAACGAGTCAGACTTGACCGTTTCATGCTTCATTCAAAGTATTTCAAATTACGAGGAATTTGAAAACTTTGAAGGGGGTCTTGTAGAAGCATGAAAAATACGCTGTAGAGTTATACGCAGTATTTCAGTGCTGGGTGGCGTAAAATATGACTTCAGAGCCATCGGCGTACAACAGGGCTTCATCGCTAGTACAGCGTAAAATATAAGCTCCAGGACAATCCGCGTAATGCAGTATTTCCAGGCTGCTTCGACGTAAAAAGGTTGTTATATCGCCACTTTGGCGTAAAACCTACTCGCTTTTAATGCGATAAGAAGTTGTACGGGGAACGCTTCGTATTCCTTGAATGAACCTGTCAGATCATGCAGTGAACCTGACTCCTGACAAAGAGTACTGAACAACTATCCAGACGACGGCTGTAATGATGGTGCGGCACAGAGACCCAAACCGTCGTTTAGTGACATTTCCTTGATACAAAGTGCTTTTACGCATACAAGGGAATACACTGCCTAGTTTTACACATGCAGATGTGAGCTTTTACGCTCAGCAAAAGACAAAATGAACCGCCACGTTAAAAGCTGTTTTTCGTACAGAGCTCGAGGCACGTCTCGGTAGTTAATGCACAGGATGGAGGCATATCTCTACATTTAATGCACGAGATTTGGTTCCATTTTCAAAGACTGGGTGAGCCATAATTATGGCTAATACGTCCACATCATCACCTCTGCATATTACGCCATCAGGCTAGTTTCAGCTATGAGAGCACGCGGTACGCTATCTCCTTGAAATACGCCAACCGGGCTATTTTTAGCTATAAGGAGTACGCCGTATGCTATCTCCTCGAAATACGCCAACTCAGGCTATATTTGTATTGGTGCGTGATAAGACTATTTGGTCCAGAATACGCTCAAGACCTCAGTCAAGAAAGGAGGACCGGCTATCTTTTACGCTAGCTACCTATCCATGCAGCATCAGGCTTCTACGCCTACAAGGCTTCTACGCCTATTTGGCTTCTATGCTGACTCGACAACCACTTGGCTTCTACGCCAACTTGACAACTATTTGGCTTCTACTCCATGGTGACAGTTATTGGCTTCTACGCCAACCTTTTCTACGCAAGGGGCTGGTCATGTAACTTGGTACTCTTGCTAGTTCTTTATTTTGTAACTAGCTTCATGATCATCTGTATATGTATAGTTTGGGATGTCTTACTATTATATGTTTGGTGATCATACATCTTGTAACTTATTGCTTGCTTGAGATTGAGACACTTAGGATTCTTGACCCATGAATGATTGTTTAATTATAGAGTAAAACTCTCACATGTCTAGACAGCTGTGACCGTATCTCGAGGTATTGAGTACTCTGGTATACATAGCTGGCTTTTTCTACCTCCTCTCTCTAATATTCTGGTTCTGGGACGTGACAAGTAGCCCTTTGGTAGCACAGGGTATAAGCGAGACATTCATTGAGGCTTGCTACCTACTTTGAATGACGCATCGCACGTCCATCGAAGTCCTATATGACATGTCCATCGTGGTATTACACAATAAATAACCCAGTGGGATGAATTCATTCTAATGACGTCTTATGCAGGGGCAGTAAGAACAATTATGTACTTTATACAGGAACGGCCATTGGCCGGGGTAAGATTCATATGTTGCAAAAGAGTATATGGTTCACTGCTTAACTATTGCCTTTCTTAACTGTTGTCTATTAAAATATTTCCTAAATTATGTTGCATATTAAACTACTGCTTTAATTCAAAAGTGTTGGTTTAGGTGAGTGGGCTAGTTCTGCTCACCAGTACAAGTTAAGTACTGACCCACATCTTTGTGGGAACCCAGGTGACCAGGGTATCGCGGGCTCTCATGGTGGATTTCTAAAGAACTTCGCAAAATTACGTCCCCTCTGACTAACCTCACCCAGAAGGGAGTAGTATTCAAACGGACAGATGACTGTGAGAGTAGTTTCCAAGAACTGAAGCAACGGCTCATCTAAACTCCAATTCTTACTCTTATAGATGGACCAGAAGGATTTTAGATGTACATTGATGCATCTCGGCTCAGATTGGGATGTGTTCTTATGCAGCGGGGGAAAGTAATTGTGTATGCCTCAAGACTGCTGAAGCAGCACGAAAAGAATTACCCGACGCATGATTTAGAATTTGCAAAAATTATGTTCGTGTTAAAATTATGGCGACACTATCTCTATGGAGTATCATACAAGATCTTTACGGATCACAAAAGCCTTAAGTACATATTCATGTAAAATTCAACTTGAGGCAAAAGCGATGGCTGGAATTGATAAAGGATTATGACTTGACAATTTCTTATACGTCCGAGAAAGAAAATGTTGTGGCAGATGCATTGAGTCAAAAATTTGTCGAATCGTTATCTGTGTCAAGCAGGCTACTTCGAGAGTTGAAATAAATAGTCATCGAGTATAGAGTCCAAAATCAGGGGGTGCAGCTGGCTCAACTGCAGCTAGAGCCGAGCTTGCTAGAAAAGATTAAGTTCACGCAAAAGGATGACCTATTCCTGGAAAAGATACGCGAGTTAATTTCAGCAGGGAAGGCAATCGATTTCGTGGAACATAAAGATGGCATGTTGCTGATTAAAGGGAGATTGTGTGTGCCCAAGAATGATGAACTCCGAAAGGAAATACCGACTGAGGATCTTTATGCTAAGTACACCTTGCATCTGAGAAGCACCAAAATTTACAAGGATCTACACACAAAATTTTGGTGGCATGGCATGAAAAGAGATGTGGCACTATTTATTTTACGGTGTTTGGATTATCAACGTGTAAAAGTAAAACACTAGCGACCTGACGAAGAGTTGCAGAACCTCACCATTCCGGAATAAAAGTGGGAGGATATCTCAATGGATTTTAAAGTGGGCTTACCAAAGACGCAAAGGGAAAATGTTGTGATTTGGGTCGTCATTGATAGACTGACAAAGTCGACTCATTTTATAGCAAACAAAAATACATGGAGCGCTGACTGTTTGGCTCAGATCTACCTGGATAAGATTATCAGGTTACATAGAGTGCCAGTCTCAATTGTGTCGGATAGGGATGGGCGGTTCTTGTCTCGTTTCTGGAATAGCCTTCAGGCGACAATGGGTACCAAGTTACATTTCAGCTCGGCGTACCATCCGCAGACTGATGGATAGACCGAGAGCGTGAACCAAAAACTTGAAGATATGTTGCGACTGTGTGTGCTAAATTTGAAGGCAAATTGGGATACTTACTTATCGTTGGCAGAGTTCGCTTATAACAATAATTATCAAGCGAGTATTCAGATGGCCTCGTATGAAGTATAGTATGGATGCAAGTGTCGATCGTCGATATATTGGGAGGAAGTCGACGAACAGCAAGTGATCGAACCGAAACTTGTTGAACAGGCAGTCGAGAAAGTTCTTATGGTTCGAAAGAATCTTCGAGTCACTCAAAGCCGTCAGAAAATTTACGCGGATGTAAATTGACGACCCTTGGAATTCAGGGAGGGTGATCATGTATTTTTAAAGGTGACACATATGTGAGACATGATGCGGTTCGACATCAAGGGAAATGCAAGTCCGCAATTACTTGGACCCTTCGAGATTCTACGAAGGGTGGCGCCAGTGGATTATCGACTTGCACTACCTACGGCTTTCGCGAAAGTGCACAATGTCTTCTATGTTTCCCAACTAAGAAAATAAGTGCATAACCTAAGTCACGTAGTGAACTTCGATCAGCTTGAGCTGAGTGCCAGCCTATCCTATACGGAAGAACCTGTTAAGATCCTGGACAGGAAAAAGAAGACCCTACGAAAACGATCAGTGGCCTTGTTTTGTAGGTTGTGGCAGAATCATGCAGTCGAAGAATCTACGTGGGAACTTGAGAAAGAGATGCGAAAGTAGTACCCTTCCTTATTCGATAACCTAGAGGTAGAACCTTTGTTTCAAGTTTTGAGGACGAAACTTTTTTTAGTGGTATATTATGTAGTGCCCCACTCCTAGCGGTTTACTATATAAGGCTTGTCGCTCGATTGACTCAGTCAGAATTGAGTATGAAGAAAATTTACGACAGAATCGATCACGGACAATGCAATAAACATTTTTAATTGATGGTATATTTATTTCAGATATTTTTCATATCCATTGCTTTTTTGTAACTTGAACTAAGGCAAGATAGCAAGACCACATAATAACTTGCATTCTTTACATAAATAATGTGTTGATTGGTATAGTTGGGTTAGCTAGCCTTCACTAATGCATTTTTATGTACTGACCCTCGTTGCAACAGGTTCTCCATGTCGAGGTGATCCTGCAAGGAGTTAAAGGTACTTTCCAATCCAGTCCACCTACCAGCGTGACCTGATCGTGCCCTTTGAAGCGTGTTTCATAAGTTCCAGGAGCTCGTGCACATATCCTATGCAGTTCGGTGGCAAGGCGATAGCTTCGTCCGAAGGTGTCTATAGCTTTTAAAGTTTAAGTAAAATAATGTAATGTATCGGACGACTATCTCATTTTGTGTCCCCTTTTGTAAGCCCATGCGAGAACCTTTTGTACTTGTTCAAGGGTTTGTAAATGATGTTCAATATCAATGAAGAAAACTTTTTTGTTTTAATATTGTGTTCAATTATCTGCATACTATTTTTGTCATTTTCTTTATTAAAAATATTGTGTTTATATTTTATTTAATATATATTGTGTATGATATATATTTTTTAAATAGTATTATTTTTGGTTAGTGGATTAGATTATTTAATTAGACTTGACACTAATGGACCTAACTAGACTTGACTTTACCCATTGATTCAATTAGATAGGTAGTCATGATTTGACTCATTAGTTTAGGAGAATGAGTTAGTTATTGAGTTTAGACTATGGGTCATTAGTTAGTCATGACTAGATTAAGTCTAGTAAATATATTTAGATTCGAGAATAGAATATTCCTTCTATAGGATTAGCTGATCATATTCATGAGAGAATGAGAGGGCCTTTGAGTCAATTCAAATATTCCTCAACTTAACCCTAACCCTATTAGGAGGTTATATAAGCCTCTTTATTCATGAATAACCTCCATTGCTTTCCTAATTAATTCATTCCCAAATTTGGAAGAAAACCATAATCCCTTTCCTACCAAATTCACCTTCATTTATTTACTCCCAACACATTCTAAGCATCTTGGAGGAGTAAAGGGAAGCTGTGGTGTGGAGCTTGCTTGAAGGAGGTGTCCATCCATTTATTTGTGTCATCTTGGTGTGTTGTATTGGAAATCCATCTTCCAATAGGTATAATTCTGATATTTCTCTTCTAATTATTATATTTGATTATTAGGAACCCTTCCATAGCTAAGGACTACCCATAGGAAGAAGAACTATGTTCATAGGAGACCTATTAAGAAAGTTACATTGATTTTTATAGCTAAATTAGGAGAAATCGGAGTTTGGGCCATTAGGTGTTTGTAGGAATATCGTTTTAGTAATTTTGGAGAGTGATACATGATTAGATAGGGTGTGTATGTCCACAAATGGATACGAGGAGTGTCTTGGTGCTTGGGTGTGTATCATGAGGGTATCATGAGTATCTTAGTGTGTGCCTACCAAGTGTTTGGTAGATGACCTTGTATTTGAGGGGTGTGTATAGTATACTTTGAAGTGTTAGCGTATATATATATATATATATATATATATATATATATATATATATATATATATATATATATATATATAGGGAGAGAGAGAGAGAGAGAGAGAGAGAGAGAGAGAGAGAGAGAGAGTTTTATATATGTATATATTATGTGCATGTGGGAAGGAGAGGTATGCACCTTAGTACAGACCTATGTACTGTTTTGTGTGGATAGTGTACACTTGTGTTCTGGTGGATTAGTAGGTTGTTGCAATACTTGGAGAAGAGGGAGGAGGTGGTATCGGGTTTAAACAGTTGGCAAGGATTCTTGAGTATAGGCAAAATCATAGTAGCACATCAGTGATGTATCATTTAGGAGGTTTGACTGCAAAGGAGGATCGAGCTAGCTCAAGGTTTTATTGGGGTATCAATGTTCAAGGTATTTGGGGTATCATGAGGTCTGATACCTAAGATAAGTGATGTGGGGGAAATCCAGTAGGGTAAAACCAGTACAGATAGGGGAAAACCTGTGAGGAGCAAGGTGGGATGTATTTGGATGTGTAAGAGTACACTTGCCTACAACAGAGATTGCATCTCTGTGTCTGGTAAGTACAAGACTATATGGAAACAGAAAATTGAGTGATAGTTGTGATATCAGGGAGGACTTTAGAGCACATGAGTATCTGAATTGGAGTACATCATTAGGTGGTGGAGAGATCCAACACTGCAATAGCTTAATGCTGCAAGTGCAGTAGTGGTTTAAGTGTAGATTGTAATTGCATGTAGGTGTAAGGGAAGCCTATGAGCTAGGTAAGGGGGTATATTAGCTTAGTGAGTGTAGATGAGATAAGTGATTGTGTCAATGGTATATGAGTAGATATTAGAGAGGGTAAGCATGTATCAGTGGGTAAGGTGAGTGTTCAAGTGAGATGTCAGTGCAGTGTGTATCGAGTTGGGCTACCACTTTGTTCAGTTTTGAGAAAAGTGTAGGTATCTTCAAGTACTGGTCCAAGAGTAGGCGTTTGTGAGTGTAAGTTAGTGGTAGTATATCACTGGGCGGTTAGTTGAGTTATAGATATGGTACAAGAGTATCAGAGATTGATTCAAGAGTTTAGGATATTGTGTCAGTAGGTATCATAGTGTGTCAAGTGACATATAAATACCTAGATGTTTAAGTGTTGACGAATATCTCAAGGGTTAGGTAAAATGCCAAGGTATTGGTTTAGTGCCAAATATCTAGGTGGAGTATCTTGGCATGGTTATATGGGAGCCTGGGTGTGCAGACCAAGTGGTAGCAATTGCAAGAGATATCCTAATACACTTTAGTGTCAGGTTATATGTTGTATAGTTGAGTGCAAGTCATTACTGCAGTGAAGATTAGAGGTAATGGGGAGGATGTAGAAGTTGTTAGCAGTAGAGTGAGAGTACCTTGGGTATGAATTGGTTGTATAATGATGTGGGTGTGGGTCATACAGGTCAAGGGAGTGTAGGTGAAGTGGTATGCACCATGGAGTTATTGTTGTTTCAGTGTGTAACTGTAGTGGGAGAGTAAACATGGGTGCTGGATGCACATGTGCGTGTGTGTGTGGAAAAATACTGGCATGGCAGTTCTGATGTAGCTGCTATGGTGTTATTGTTTGAGACAGTGGCAGTAAGAGGAAGTATAGAAAGTGTTGTTGGAGTTCCTGAGTATGCCAATCTAAGTGAAGTCAGTGACAGTGCACTATTATGCGCTGCAGAAGTATTAGTGAGGGAGTGGTTTCAGGTTTACTAAAAATGTGTCACGACCCGCACCCGAAATTGGGGCACGAGTACGCGGGTACGTCCAGCCTACGCCGTAGCATCGGCGGTAGAACGCTGTCAAAGTCATGATACTATCTAGCCAATCTCACACAAGCATCCAATCTCCATAAGGAGGCACGGATGACACAATAATATGAACACATACTTAATCACATGACTACAGCACGATAAGATATCGAACAAATAAAATTAAATACAACACAAGTCTAAATATAATAATCTAACTCAACAAATATCCATGTCTCAACAAGTATGCCGAAGACAAATCTGGTACCAAATAGCCTACTAAAAGAACCAACTAGAAAAAAACAGTAATTCCGGCTAGACCTCCCGGAATCACAACTAAACTACCAAGCCCAAGTTGCAGCTACTCACCATATGGTCCATAAAGTGTCGGACACCGGTCCGCTAAGGCATAGTCTGGAAAAATATTTCCAGTCAGGAAGGAGCAAAGTACAATCTCAAATAATAGTTCCATTTAATTGATAAGGACTATAAAGCAATAAACAGATGATGCTAGGTACTGAGAGAAGACAGTAAAATAATATAATGGTAAAATAGAGAGACAGGCAATGTAAAGAGACATGCAAAATAGGCAATGTGATACAGTCAGTGCATATATGAAATAGAGAGAACAAGGTACATGATCATATACGGGTGATGTAGTATATGATCTAAATAGAGTACTGTAATCTATTCTAAGTGTTTGAAATAGTAGTTTCGAAATGTGATCGGCTTGGGAACATGTACGAGAGCTATATGGCCTGGCTAATCATATGTGAAGAGCATGATTAACACTTATATTATTCTATACTTGTATAAAGGGGTATGATCATATTTCTTACTAACTACTTCCCTGCCCCCAACTAGTACTATGGATCCAACCATGACACGTCACGATACACGAACAATATCCAATCTATCATGTACGATGTCTAATATACATGTCGTGTACAATGTCAATACGATAATCAATGTAACATCTCATGACTGCAGATCCAAGCTATATACTAGTCCATGTAGCACAGTATCAAGGATTCAGATGTAACATTTCTAGATTACTAAACTTATAGAAATTATCAAGGAATTGGAAATTATCAGAGAATGTACTTGCCTTAGGTCCTTAGCTGGTAAATACTGATGTCCTGTTCCAGAGTATTGCCTGGATGAACCAACAGTCCTATAGACATATCATAATTATAACACTTGTATCAGATGCTACACTAACACACAATCAAAATACACTGGCCTCAGGGCTATGCCAGGCATGGCACTCAGTCAACTAGGGTCATCTAGTAGGGATACATATATAAATATACATATCTTTAACTAACATATATACTTATAATATATATATACACCAAATTAAATACATATACAATATATATATATTAAAAAATATACTAAGGGTTTATACAAAATATATATATATATACACATACAAATTAACAAATACATACATAGACTAATTATATATACACATATATACCAATTAAAAATACAATACTATATACTTGTATATAAGTACATATATACATATATATATATATATATATATATATATATATATATATATATATATATATATATATATATATATATATATACCATACTAATATTAATACATACTAAATACACTAATTTAATTTATACTAGTATACTTTTTATTAAATAGATATTATATAAAAATAAACCAATATATATATACATATATATATACCAATACATTATATAACATTAAATACTAAAACATACATTAACATATATTATATGTATACAGATATATTAATACACATATATATCTAATACGTATTTATACTAAAATACATTTAATACATATATATAAAAATAGAGAAATATGCGAGATATATATATATATACATATACGCGTATATATATATAAAATATATATACACTAATAAAAATACATTATATACATTAATACACTCATACACTAAATTTATACACATACTCGTATACATATTTACGTATTAAGACGTATAAATGTATATATATAAATGAAAGGAGGGAAGGGAGAGGACTCACAGGGGGTGGCTGCCGGGCTACAGCAGAAGGCCGCCGGACTGGCTTCAAGTGGTGGTGGTGGTTGTATAAAGATGGTGGTGGTGATAGGTGAAGATGGTGGTGGTGATAGGTGAAGATGAAGTCGGACGGGGAGTGGTGCAAGGGGAGGAGCAGTTGGCCGGACGAGTCGGTCGGCAATGGAGATGGTGATGATGGTGGAGGAGCTAGGAGGATGGGGTCGGGGAGTTGGGAGGAGCTCGGGGGAGTTGCAGCGGGAAGTCGGCTGGAGTTCGACGCCGGTCGGAGTCGGCTCGTGGCCGGGGGGAGATGAGCAGCGAGGGGTTGGACAGCTCGGGGATGAGGGAATGCAGGGTGGTGGAGACTCGCCTGAGCCGTGCGGGTGCGGGGTGCACCGCCGGAGCGGGGAGATGCTGTGTAGTGTATAGATATTATTAAGTGTGTGTCTATATATATATATATATATATATATATATATATATATATATATATATATATATATATATATGGTATGGCTTATGCATAGATGAATACTAAAGCTAGTATCAGATGATTATCACAGGTCAAATATCCTGGAGCTTGATCCCAAGGTATATACCGAGGTAATGTGGGTTAGATTATAAGTAAGGTTTAAATACTAAGATAGTGTTGCTAGTTAAGGTATTTAGATACTAAGGTAAGATTATATATTAGATAGTACTAGTATATAATATTGCTAAACCAGAGTATAAATCAAAATGGGTTGATCCCACTGACACTGTTCAACCTTCGGATGCCAGCTTTATTACTTATTCTCTAAATGTTATTAATTTAACTATTAATAAAGATGATCATTCTAAATATCCTAATTATTGGGAATTTACTCAGGATAAAAATGTTTAAAAAATTATAGTTGAGGCTTATGAAGAAGAAGTTGAATTCAAAGCCTAGTTTGAAAAGAATTATACTGTTGATCAACGATATATATATATATATATATATATATATATATATATATATATATATATATATATATATATATATATATATATATATATATATATATATATATATAATAATAATAATAATAATTATTATTATTATTATTATTACTTAGTAATAATAGCTAGTATAGTTTATACCTTAAAGGTATTGACCTAGAAACCTAACCATAGCCTAGTATAGCCTAGCATCAACTAGTATGGCCTTGTAATCAACCTAGAAGCTATGTATGACCTAAAACCAAGGTAAAGACCTAGTTAGACCTAGTTGACTAATATGACCTAGTCTTGACCTAGAAAATCATATTTTAGCTGATTTAAGCGTGTTATTATTTCATTACACCAAAAAATATGGAATCTCATATATAGGTCTATGTGATACCAGTTTGGACATCAAGTCTCATTTATTGCTCTGGACCACAGGCGAGTACATTCTCTGATAGTTTTTATTATTTGATAATTACTATATTTAAAGTTTTTAGAAATGTTATATCTGATTCTTGACACTACTATGGTACACGGACTGGTATATAGCTTGGATCTTCAGTCATGAGATGTTACAATAGTTATCGTATTGACATCGTACACGATATTGACTTTAGACATCGTACATGATATTATTATTGACATTGATTGTGTATCATAATGTGTCATTGTAAATACCCTAATTTTTTTAGAATTTAATTTTAGAATTTTAATTATTGGAATTATGGATTTTTGAGATTAAGGGAGATTTTTCTGTAATTTTTAGCTAATTATAATAAATGTTCGTTCATGGATTTATAATTATGTGTATTTAATTAATTATCAATATAGTGCAAAAAATATATTTTTAGGTGTAAAATAATTAATAGAGTATTGTATAATTTTTCTGGAATTTATTGAGGTCCAAAACTATTTTTAATGATCATATACAAACATATATATATGGATTTATTTTTTAAACCAAACCAAACCAAACCAACCTAAACCAAACCTAACCAAACCAAACCAACCCCAACCGAATCCCATACCTATAACCCGATAACCCAGACCCGCTAACCCGACCTGAACCTACACTATAGTAACCCGCCCCCCTCCACCCCCCCCCCGCAGCCCGCGACCCCTTGGTGCCCCTCCCCGTCAACGCCGCACCCCCTCCTCTTCCTCTTCCCGTAACCTCCCTCCTTCACCCCTATATATAACACCACCACCCTCAGAGAAACTACCATCATCTCCTCTACCACCCCGACCGTCTACGACCGCTGGACCGTCGTCGCCGCATGCCGCAAGAGCCTCCGCACAGCCCGCCCAAATCCCGAGCAACAGCGATCACGAGGTACCCATCTTCTCGCCCTTGTATCTTCCTGCACAGTAGACCAATTAATGACCTGTCAAATCCTATGCGAAGACCACATGACCCCATTGAACCCTATGTAATTAGTTTAACCTGTCGTGTCCCGTGTCGGTCGTAATTCGTGATGCAAAATAGAAAAAAATGACCCAGTTTGTAGTTCAGAAACTGTTTCAACCACCCATGTTCATGTCTGATTTTCTTCCAACCTTGTTAATATTTTTAAATTCTACTTGAACAATAATTTAGACAACATAACCGAGATTTAATCTCTTTAATTAGTTTATTTTAATTCGTTGTATTTTGTGTTTTAATTATTGTTAAAATCTGTCAAAAATATGGTTTCTTAAATCCAATTTTTTTTAAAATGGGGTGCGTCCCTCTAAACGAGGCAACTTTGTCGTGTGTGAATTACACCGAAAGACGTGTATCATCAACACAGATGTGTAAGATTTTATGGAAGTTGATTTGGATGTGCGTGCACACCGGTATCAACGCGTATCCGTAGAAAAATTATGTATCGACTTGTTCTGACACTCTTCATAATTTTGTGTGTGCTTATCGTTTCATAATAAAACTTGCACCATCGGATTCGCAGTGTTATGCTGGTCCTGTGACCCAAGTTTGGTTCGATTCTGAGAACGTTGACGAAATAGCATTTTGCGGGTCCCACGGTTCTACTTGACGGGTGATTTCGCGACCGGCTTATCGGAATCCAGTTCTGGACGTTCCGTTGGGTTCGTATCATCATTCTAGACTTGTAGACACTAAGTTTATCAAATTTAGAGAACTTTATCTCTGATTTTCGGTACGAAGTGGGCCACATGTGGATACCGCTTTGACCAGAAACTGTCAATTCTGCCTCTGTGTCCAAATTGGACTTATGGGTAGTCAATCCTAGCTATTTCAAGTTTTCTGAGAGCAATGGTAATTTTTGTTTCAGCATCCGGAGGCATACCTGGAGATTCCACTTATATCAGAGCAACTGACGAATCTCAGAACACAGGCAAGTGTACCTTGTCAATTTGCAGTAGATCTTGTGATATTATTTGCTTTTGTTCTTTCTATACATTTTTTTTGTTATGTACCTATTTAACTTAGGATCGTGAGACGTTGCTTAACGTTTGAACAAGATTCGGGTGTCGACGCCGTACGCAGAGTCGTGTAACGTCACTTAGAGAGTTGATACCACGATCTTATATATTTTTTCGCGCTTGCTTTACCAAGTACGTCATACCATAGGACACTTGACACTATTTATGTGACAGAATATTTCTTGAGTTATTCATAGTGATTCTGTATAGGCTTACAGGATTCATGACATGAGACTTGCATATACATAGATATCATTATGACTCGTTGTACTAGCTAGAGGTCATGATCTTACGTGTTATGGACATGAGATATGAGGTTACATTGGGTGCGGAGAGACACAGGCTACAGGATAATTATATATATACTTATGCTACTGGAGAGTGCCTTAGTCTCTATACCAGAGCTTTAGCACATGTGCTGGCCTTTCGTGATATTACTTGCTGCTACGGGCTCCCCGACACAGATCTTGTAGTGGTCTCAGCTTGAGTACTAGTGATGCTCTTATTTGAATTTTACATAGTTGGTTACATAGCTTGCCCTGAGGATCTATTTTATATTTACTTTATTTCATTTTGCTTGAGTATTATTGTACCTTGCTATGTCCCCTGAGGACCTGGATCCGAATTATGTCCCCAGGTATAATAGAGGAGGATTACCCCGAGATATACGGGATAGGAGCTGACGCTGTAGCAGTACTAGCACCAAAAGACGAGGTTGTGCCGGAGGATTTTTCCTGAGTATTTCAGTTTCATACTCAGTTATTTATGCTCATTATTATTTTATATCTGGACTCATGGACATATATATTTGTGATATTCTCTTTCTTTTATTGTGTCGGGTTGTTCTCCGAGACACTATTTATTTGGACTTGTTGATGGATTATTTTCTTTATCTATTATCTTGACTGATTTATCATATTGACTTGAGTTTACTTTCTGTGGATGAGGTTAGAATATTACTGTGATAGATGTTGTAGACTGGATTTATATTTATTACATCTTAAGTACACTCTAACGGGTCCATTAAATTGGGTTTGTCCATTGGAGTTGTGCTGCTAGCCATTGCCACGTGGCTAGTCCCTCAGTATTTTGGGAATGGGGTGTGACATAGTTTTTTGGGACTGGAGTGTGACATAGTTTTTTGGGACTATGCTTGATTTGCGGATCCAACCAACATTCATCCAAGGATTGCCCTGAGCGTCGAGAGGGAGCATGGATGGTAAACTGACAAGCTTTACCAGCACCGGGAGGATATCTGTCGAGGCAACCCTTTGCACCACAGGTAGCACTCTTCCAGCAGGCCCAGCAACAGCAGAGGGCACCACCACAAGGACGTGGATAGGCTTTTGCGATGACAGTGGAGGAGGCACAGACTCGAGGAGTAGCGAATATAAGTAAGATTTAGCTTTCTCATTGCTAGCTATAATAGCGAATATTCCTAGTAATACTTTAGCGTGTGCTAGTTAGTTCCATTTCCTAGCCTATACCTAGTATTATGTTAGCATGAACTTGTTAGTCTAGATTAGTAATATGTCATTGGTACCCAAGTTTTCATAAGCTGTAGTTGATCTTCGTTCTAACCAGGCTCCTTTACTCTTGGGTTATTTATTTCTCATTGCCTAGGAAAAAGTTTTTATTTCTTCTCTACATGTTCTGCTTGAACAAAACCCTCACCCTTTCTCTCAATTTTTCCTTGTTCATGGTCCCTTATCTTTTGTGTCGTGCTTCAACAAACATGTCTTGCAACCGCGTCATCTCTTCTGGAGCAAACCTTTCTTGACCGGTTACGTTTTATTTTCTTAATTACGAGGACGCAATTCTTTTAAGATGGGTAGATTATAAATACTCTAATTTTTTAGAATTTAATTTTTTTTTTTTAATTATTGGAATTATGAATTTTTGAGATTAAAGGAGATTTTTTATAATTTTTAGCTAATTATAATAAGTATTTGTTCATGGATTTATAATTATGTGTATTTAATTAATTATTAATATAGTGCAAAAAATATATTATTTTTTAAACCAAACCAAACCAACCCCAACTGAATCCCATACCCATAACCCAATAACTCAGACCCGCTAACCCGACCCGAACCCACGCTAAAGTAACCCCCCTGCTTCCCCTCCCCGTCAACGTCGTACCCCCTCATCTTCCTCTTCCCGTAACCTCCCTCCTTTACCCCTATATATAACACCACCGTCCTCAGAGCAACCACCATCATCTCCTCTACCACCTCGACCATCCCCGACCGCCGACGACCACTGGACCGTCGCCGCCGTACGCCGCAAGATGCCACCGCACAGCCCGCCCAAATCCCGAGCAACAGCGATCATGAATCCTATGCGAAGACCACATGAACCCCTCGAACCCTGTGTAATTAGTTTAACCTATCGTGTCCTGTGTCGGTCGCAATTTGCGACACAAAATAGAAAAAATAACCCAGTTTGTAGTTCAGAAACTGTTCCAACCACCCATGTTCATGTCTGATTTTCTTTCAACCTAGTTAATATTTTTAAATTCTACTTAAACAATAATTTAGACAACATAATCGAGATTTAATCTCTTTAATTAGTTTATTTTAATTCGGTGTATGCTGTATTTTAATTGATGTTAAAATCTGTCAAAAACTTGGTTTCTTAAACCTATTTTTTCTGAAATGGGGTGCGTCCTGCTAAACAAGGTAACTTTTTCGTGTGCAAATTGTACCGAAAGGCGCGTATCGTCAACGCGGATGTGTAAGATTTTACAGAAGTTGATTTGGATGTGCGTGCACACCGGAATCAACGTGTATCCGTCGAGAAGTCCCATATCGGCTTGTTCTAACACTCGTCATAATTTTGTGTGTTTGTCATTTCACAACAAAACTTGCGCCATCAGATTTACAGTATTATGCTGGTTCTGTGACCGAAGTTTGGTTCGATTCTGAGAATGTTGACGAAATACAGTTTGGAGGGCCGCATGGTTCCACTTGATGGGTGATTTCGTGACCGGCTCATCAGAATCCAGTTCTGGACATTCTGTTGGGTTCGTACCATCGTTCTGAACTCGTAGACACTAAGTTTGATAAATTTGGAAAACTTTGTCTCTGGCGCCCTTTTGGTGCAAAGTCGTCCACATGTGAACCCCGCTTTGACAAAAAACTGCCAATTATGCCCATGTGTCCAAATTGGACTTATGGGTAGTCAATCATAGCTATTCAAGTTTTCTGAGAGCAATGGTAATGTTTGTTTCAGTATCACAGAGGCATACCTGGAGATTCCACTTATATCAGGGCAACTGACGGAGCTCAGAACACAGGCAAGTGTACTTTGCCAATTTGCATTAGATCATGTGATATTATTTGCTTGTATTCTTTTTATATATATATTTTGTAATGTACATGTTCAACTTAGGACCGTGAGATATTGCTTAACGTCCGAACCAGATTCAGGTGTCGACGTCGTACGCGGAGTCGTGTAACATCACTTAGAGAGTTGATACCACGATCCTATATATTTTTACGTGCTTGCTTTACCGAGTACGTCATACCATAGGACACTTGACACTATTTATGTAACATAATATTTTCTGAGTTATTTATGGTGATTCTGTATAGGCTTACAGGATTCGTGACATGAGACTTGCATATACATAGATATCATTATGACTCATTGTACTAGCTAGAGGTCATGATCTTGCGTGTTATGGACATAAGATGTGAGGTTACATTGGGTGGAGAGAGACACACAGGCTACAGGCTGATTATATATATATACTTATGTTACTGGAGAGTGCCTTAGTCTCTGTACCAGAGCTTTGGCACATGTACTGGCCCTTCGTGATATTACTTGCTGCTACGGGCTCCCCGACACAGAGCTTATAGTGGTCTCAGCCTGAGTACTAGTGATGCTCTCATTTGCATTTCACATAGTTGGTTACATAGCTTTCCCTGAGGATCTATTTTATATTTACTTTGTTTTATTTTGCTTGAGTGTTTATTGTACCTTGCTATGTCCCCTGAGGACCTGGATCCGGATTATGTCCCCATGTACAGTGGAGGAAGATTACCCCGAGATATACGGGACAGGAGCTGACGCTGGAGCAGTACTGACACCAGAAGACGAGGTTGTGCCGAAGGATTTCTTCTGAGTATTTCAGTTTCATACTCAGTTATTTATGCTCATTGTTATTTCATATTTGGACTCATGGGCATATGTATTGGTGATATTCTCTTTCTTTTATTGTGTCAGATTGTTCCCCGAGACACTATTTATTTGGACTTGTTGATGGATTATTTTCTTTATATATCATCTTAACTGATTTATCATATTGGCTTGAGTTTACTTTCTGTAGATGAGATTAGAATATTACTATGATAGATGTTGTAGACTGCATTTATATTTATTACATCTTAAGTGCACTCTAATAGGTCCATTAAATTGGGTTTGCCCATTGGAGTTGTGTTGCTGGCCATTGCTACATGGCTAGTCCCTCGGTATTTTGGGACTGGGCGTGACAGTCATGGTTGGATCCACTATACGAGTTGGGACGAGAGAAATGCTAGTAAGAGATGTGATCATATACCTATTATAAATTGTAAAACATTATTAGTGTTAATCATATACCTCATGTATGATTAGCCAGGCCATTTAGCTATCACAAAAGTTTCCAAGCCGATCACATATCCAAACTAGTATTTCAAACACATAAAATAGTTGCAGTTCTTCATATTCAGTTTTATAGATTATATTGCCTTATATCAGATATTGTAGATCATTTCTCTTTTATTTCATATATGTACTGGCTATACCCTATTGCTTACATTGCATGTTCTCTTTACTATTTGCCATTGGATCAATTATTATTTTCTTATTGTATATAGCATCCTCTATTTACTATTTTATAGTCTTTATCAATTAATTGGAACTGATATTGGGTTATACTTTCCTCCATCCTGACTGGATATATTTTTCAGATGACGACTTGGAGGACTTTTTTTCTACTTTCTATGGACCTGGCATAGATGATAGTTATTTTCCTGAGCCTCAGGTGTAGCAGGTTCCCGAGGGAAGACAATCATTAGCAGCCCAGTTTAGCTTAGTATTTATATTGTACTATATTTGTTTCTAGCTTTGAGAATTTGAGTTGTTATTACTTTTGATACTTATGTTGTTTGAGATAGCTAGACTCTAGACTCATTGATGATTGTGATGTATATTTTTAGACCTCTCTTGATTCCTTTATATCATTATCATGCCATTCATCTTTTTTATAGATTATTATAATTGAATATTGATAATTCCATTATATATCCATCTCGTCCTCCTTTTGGAGTTGAGATATCAATGACATGTTTAGCATATATATTGTGTGAGATTGATAGATAGTTTTATTATCCTAGACAGCGTTCTACCGCTGATGTTGCGGCGTAGGTTGGACGTACCTACGTACTCGTGCCCTCACACCGTATGCATGTCGTGACAAGTCACATACGCTTACTCATTGTTCTCCCCACCCATTGCTACTAACGTGTCACATCAATAACACGCAAACACCTTTAATAACTGTTAAGTCCGCTAAAATATTATATCCCTATTAGCAGTTATTCCTTATCTGTCGTACGACCTTTACGTATAGGTGGCCAGCCTAATACGCAAGTTTGTTTCCTACATGAGACTCACAACTCATGTAATAATTGTGTCATGGCCAAATAAAATATAGGGATGCCTCAAAATCATGGGGTGGTCTCGTAAAAACTAGGTCAATATGCATAATAAAAATTAGAGACAAAAGACGACGCAACCGTCGTTGCACCCAAGTCTTTCTTGGACGTACAGTTTTATATATAGCAAAATAAATAGAAATAAACTACACAAATAAATATGCAGAAAATGAATGTAACTAAACAGTAAGGTGACAAGGTATACTTGTCTGGCAAGCAATCAGTGTAGTATAGAAGTCCAGACGACAAGCACAAGGAACTGGAAAGTAGGGACCCTGAATAAACATCTCTGGATGCTGAAATAAATATCTTTAATATCTCCAGTATCAGTGAGATAGTCAAAAAAATACTACCATTTTGTCTAGTTTGGACATGGGACTAAAACGATAATTTTTGGTCAAAGCGGTATCCATATATGGGTCACTTTGCACCAAAAAATGTGTCAGGGATAAAGGTCTCTAAATTGGACAAATTATAGGTCAAACAAATTATAATCGATGATACGAATTCAACGGTATGCTCAGTTTTGGATTCCGGTGGGTCAATCACAAAATCGCTCGTCAAGTCGAATCGTGGAGCCCATGAAACGGCGATTCGTCGACTACCTCATAATCGAGCAAAACTTGAGTCACAAGACAAGCCAGACATTATGGGTCCAATGGCACAAGTTTTATCGCGTTCCGACGAGCGTGCACCGACTAATAGAGAAATTTGCAAAACGTCGATACGGAAAATTTTTTACTGATACGAGTTGATTCTGGCGTGCACACACGTCCAATCAACTTTTGTGAAAGCCCATACATTCGAATATACAATATTCGCTTTTTGGTGCACTGGTATGCCATAGAGTGGTTTGGTTTGGCGGGGCGCACTCCGTTTAAGAAGTTTTTGGGTTCGAAAAACTTGGTTTTTGGTCAAGTTTGAACAGGTTTAATTAAGCAAATAAAGAAAACTAAAAAAAACTAAAAAAAAATTTATTTATGTATATATTTTTTAGAAGTCTATTCAAATAGATTTCGAAAAAAATACATGGTTTAGAAGAAAACAGAGCGTAAACAGGGGTACTTGAATTGATTTTCTGAACTGTTTTGGAACAATTTTTTGTCAACTTTAAATCAACTTTCTGATCAATCCAGAGCGCCTAAATTCGTTCCACTTGAAGGGATTCCTAGAGGGTCATTTTATGAGTGTACAAAAAGATGGCTCAAGAAACCATGTGAAGATGAGGGAGTTATATACCCGTGAAATAGGGTGCACAGGAGGGGGGCTGTTGTAGGCGTCCGCGCGCGAAGGGTCGTGTCAGCGGCGGTCGTCAATGTCAGGGGCCGTAGGGGTGTGCCGGTGTAGGGGATAAACAAGGGAGGTTGTGAGAGATTAGGGATGGGGTCTCAATTTTGTATATATTGGTGTATATATATAGGGAGATGAGGGGCAGCGGTGTGAGTCTGAAGCCGTGGGTCAGGGGGATGGGTAGTTTGTTTAGGAATAGGTTAAGGCTTGGGTTAGGGATTTGGTTAGTTTTATGATTTGGGTTTTCTTATTCTTTGTTTTCCTTTTTCTTTTGCCTCTTTGATATAGAAATATATATGGATATAAGAAAAATTCTAAAATAATTCTAGAAAATTTCTAGCACTTTACTAAAATAATTTTGCACTAAAAAAATTTGTAAAACCTATGTAGTTATTAAATATAAATAAACATTTATATATTCAAAATAATCAAAGCTACATTATTTAATTAGCTAAGTTAATAACTAAAATAAATATTAAACAGTTAAAGAAATAAGATAATAAAATATATAAAAAATACCAAAAATAAAAATTAGGATTAGGGGATTTATATTTTACCCAACTTACAAAAATTTTGTCCTCAAAATTAAAACTAAAGCATGATAAGTAAAGAAGAAAGCAATACGGTAGAGAAGAACAAGATTTAAGTCATACATTGATCTTCGAACAGAAACAGAAAATATTTATGCATGTTGTCCTCGCGTTCCTAAGTGGATTCTCCTGGCGAGTGATGCCTCCATGCCACATGAACCAAAGAAATAGACTGATTCCTCAACACCTTCTCTCGACGATCAAGAATCTCCGCAGGCTACTCTTGGTAAGAAAAACTCGGTCCAATGGTGATCTTGGAGTGAACGAGAACATGACAGTTATCTTCCATATATCGTCTTAGTTGTGACACATGGAATACATACTGTAATAGCCCGCCTCCAGCGGTTCACTTATGGAACACTTGCAACTTTGACTCGATGGAGAATCGAGTGTTGAGAAAACCTTACTGCCAAATCAATCACGGATGAAATACAATGAACCCTTCAAACTGATAGAACGGCTTCTATTGATATAAATCCAAGAGTTTTCGTTGGTTGTTTTGTTTCTTGGTTTTGTGTTACTTTGTATTTTGTCTTGCTTTCGATGACTTGATTTTCATGATTCATTATTCTCGCTTGCGCATTTATTTTGAATCGTAAGAGAAAGAGATCGAAGGATGCTAACCAAGTGTTGTGGCAATTTCAGGACGCATAACCAAGGAGTGATCGCTGCGTAAGGCTTTTCCATCTCTCGCGTTGATTCATTCGGTGGCTTCGGCCCTTCGATGAATCCTTTGGTCTGCACGCCTTAATAAATAAATTGCTAGTTCTCTTAATTGCATGTTCCTCTGTTCAATGATATCAGCATAACAAGATAAAACAAAAGATAGAAATTGGAATGCTAGATTTATAGAACTACTATCTTACTTCTTATATAAAAAAACCACTACTTTAAACTTAAAATTGTCATTGAACTCATTCAGAGAATTGATGCTTGACCCTTATCGCTTGAATCGAATCGAATATGACAGATTGACTTATTGAAGATCTAAGGCTCTATAGAAATGAGATAATGCATATTGTTCAAACTGTTGTAATAGAACTTTTCTAGTCTGATAGTTAGCTGGTTCACGTGTTTATGTCTATTAGTTAGCTGGTTCACGTGTCAAAGCAACTGTTCGGCCTGGGAGAGGCTAATCGAAACACCGTTATTAATCATGGGTTTTCCCATGTACCATCATGTAGTTAGGTCGCATGCTAGATTTACGTTCAATGTAGACTTCACACTTGATGCCAACACAGATGAATGAGTTATATACATATATGTAAATTATTGCTAACTTGTGTATCTGTTGCAGGGATAATCGCTCGACCGTATAAGATTTACCATATGCGTATTATATCTATTGTTTATGTTTTCTTAGCATGAATTATTAAAAAGAAACTAGAGAACTAGAAAGATCACATAATAGTAATGCCAACATCACTTGTTTACTTAGTGTAGATTTTCTAGGTGAGTTTGGCCACGGTCGCTCACCAGTACATGTTGTAGTACTGACCCACGTTTGTGGACAATCTCTAGGTTCTGGTAGCGAGAGTTTGACGAGTATTTTGAAGCTTTAGGAGTACATCCCTTCAAGCAAAACTGTGCTCGTGCTGCTTCCATTACTTTCCTCTCCAGTGGCAAGCTCTTTTGTTAGATATTTTATTTTGGTCCTACTAAAAGGATATGATGCTTGGGCGTTGTGGCTAGTTTTGTGTTTGTAAAAAGAGTTATAAGTCATCTATGGCATATTTTGTAATCATCCAAGCAAGTACTTTATAATCCAATCTTTTAGTATTCAATAAAGAAAGTATTTTGTGTTCCTATCAAATGTCTTCAACTTTGGTTCTCTGTATTTTACATTATGTGCTGCTATATATGTATATTTTGGTCTAACTTGTGTCCTGTGCAGGTACTATGCCTTGTGCAAGCGCAACTTAGGCTTGCATGGCAACACATCCAATCGAGTATAATCGGTTCCATAAAGAACAAGCAAGAACGATCGGCCCTTACGGGATCGGAGTGTGACACATCATGCACTCCCTCAAGTGATGGTGGTAGTGTCAGTCGATACGCAACTTCTCCAACTCGCTTCAGCACGTCAAATGGTCCAATGTACCTTGGACTCAACTTGTTACGTCCTCCAAATTGAATAGTGCCTTTAGTTGGCGAGATCTTCAAGAAAACATGGTCACCTTTCTTAAACTCCAAAGGACGGCGATGAAGATCTGCCCATTGCTTCGGCATGTCTTGCGTTGCTCGCAAGTGGCCCTATATCATCTTCATCTTCTACACGGTGCTGACAACAAACTCTGGTCCCAAGATCTGATATTTTCCCATGTCGCTCTAACACACTGTAGATATACACTTTTTCTCCATACAATGCTACAAACGGGGCCATTTGGTTGCTCACTTGATATCTATTGTTGTAAGAAAACTCCACAAGATGTAGGTGGTCCTCCCATGATCATCCAAAATCCAACTTGTATGCCCTCAACATATCCTCCAATGTCCGAATAGTACGTTCTGACTGCCCTTCTGTCTGCAGATGATAAGACGTACTGAACTTCAGACGAGTCCCAAGACTCTCCTGCATGCTATTCCAAAAGTGAGACATGAAATACGAGGCTCTGTCTGACACAATGCTGACTCGATCCCCATGTAATCTCATGATCTGTCTCATGCACAAATTGGTTAAAGCTTCTGTAGACTGGCCAACTAAAAAAGACAAGAATTGAGCGGACTTGGCAAGTCGATCGACAATCACCCAATTAACATCTCGCCCATTTGGACTCTTCGGAAAGCCTGTAACGAAGTCCATAGTAATGTGCTCCCACTTTCATTTAGGGATCGTAAGTTGTTGTAGTAACCCTCATGTCCTCTAATGTTCAGCCTTGACCTGCTGACACACCAAATATTTGGCCACAAAGCGAGCTATCACCCTTTTTATTCCATCCCACTAAAAGTGTTGTAGTAAGTCATGGTAAATCTTGGTGCCTCCAGGATGAATGTAATATATCGAGCTATGAGCATTTGCCATCAACTCCTGCCGAAGCTCTCCGTTGGGAACATACAGACGATCACCAAGTTTCAATTTCCCATCAACATGAATATGCAATCCCGTCTGCTCTCCAGCCTCTGTCCTCTCTCTCAACCTCATAAATCTAGCATCCGTAGACAATGCTGCCCCGATCCTCTCTACTAGCAATGAATGTACTTGCAAGTTGGCTAGTGTCCCGTCTGTCCCGAGTAATACAACCTCTATTCCAAGCTCATGTAAGTCCTCCAGTAACTCCCTATGTGTTGTCAAGAAGAGCACCATGGGCTTACGACTTAACGCATCTGCTACTACGTTAGCCTTGTCCGGGTGATAATGCAGCTCTATCTCAAAGTCCTTTATCAACTCAAGCCACCATCTTTGTCTCATATTCAACTCCTTCTGCTTTAAGACATACTTGAGGCTTTTGTGGTCGGTATAGATCTCCACTATTTTCCCATATAAGTAATGTCGCTATAGTTTCAAGGCAAAAATAACGGCTGTAAGCTCCAAGTCATTAGATGGATAATTCTTCTCAGATACTCTAAATTGTCTAGATGCATACGCAATCACCTTGCCATGTTGCATCAATACACATCCTAATCATTTTCCTGATACATCACTGTAGACCACGTAACCTCCTGATCCTGATGGAACAGTCAACACTGGCGATGTAGTCAGTCGCTTCTTCAACTCCTTAAAAGCGGCTTGACACTCATCTGTCCATATGAACTCTCGGTCCTTGAAAGTCAACCGAGTCATAGGCTCTGGTATCTTTGAAAAGTTTTTCAAGAACCGTCGATAATATCTCGCAAGTCTAAGAAAACTTATCACCTCCAATGTTGACGAAGGAACGGGCCATGTCTCAACTGCAGAGATTTTATCGGGATCTACAAAAATACCATCTCCAGTGACAACATGCCCAAGAAAAGAGTCCTTATCCAAGAAGATCTCATATTTGCTAAGCTTCGCATACAACTGCTATCTCCTTAATGTCTCTAAGATAATCTATAAGTACTTCTCATGCTTCTCGTAGCTCTTCGAATAAACAAGGATGCCATCTATGAAGACAACCACAAACTGGTCCAAATACTGATGGAAGACTCGATTCATCAAGTCCATAAAGACAGCTAGAGTATTGGTCAATCCGAATGACATGACCATAAACTCGTAGTGTCCATATCTTGTCCTGAATACGATCTTCGGAATGTCCTGCTTTCGTACCTTCACCTGATGATACCCCGATCTCAAGTCTATCTTCGAGAACACCTTGGCTCCACTAAGATGATCAAATAAGTCATCGATGCATGACAGAGGGTACTTATTCTTCACAGTCACAATAATCAAAGCTTTGTAGTTAATGCACATGTGCACTAACCCATCCTTCTTGGGTACAAACAATACTGGAGCTGCCCAGGGTGATGCACTCGGTAGGATGAAGCCTTTCCCCTCCAACTCCTTTAACTGCCCTTTAGCTAATCTATCTCCTTCTTCGCCAATCAATAAACATGCGACGTTATAGGGGCTTCTCCTAACTCAATTGAGAATTCCATATCTCTATCCGGAGGCATCCCTGGCAATTCTTTTGGAAAGATATCTTGAAACTCTGAAATGATGGGGTAATAAATAACATCGTCCAATGTCTAGCACCATCATGCATCTCAGTAGATTCTCGTACAAACTCGAGCTCTGGCTGGCCTGTTACTCTAAAGAGAATGCTTCCTCCATAGTAATCAAAAAAAGTATGATACCTGCTTAGCCAGTCCATCCCAAGAACAACATCGAAGTTCAGCATAAAAATACTAAGAGTTGAGCCTTCATCTCTTGCCACGAATTACTACAGAACAAGATCTACAAATATGGCTAACAGGTACAACTCCTTCACCGGTGAGAATTCTAACACAACTAAACAATGGTGTAGTAGAAATATTGTGCTTGGTAACAAAACTAAATGATATGAATGAGTGTGTGGCTACCGTATCAAATAATGTCACAGCAAAAAAAGTAGCAACAAGGGTAATACCTGCTATAACATTAATCTCCCGCTCCGTGTCATCCATCTCCATAGCAAAAGCATGTCCAATCCTTTGAGGAGGTCCCTGTGGCCTGGCCCTCATAAACTGGTCCTCCTGAGTAGGTAGCGGTGGTCCTCACTGGAATCCACCACCTGCTGGAGGTCGAGGTAACATTCCTGTCAGGCTACGTAAACTACGGAGGTGGCACGAAGGGTATCTGCGAGGAGAACTGAGGCAAAAACTGGGGTGGCGGTGGTGGCATACTCCCACCTTGGGGATTTGCAGTCAGCTGTTGTTGATGCCCCACCGGAGATGCTGGAGTCTGAGGATCCAGGTGAACCGATGGTGGTGTCTGGCCTGCCTGCGATGATTGTCCCGGCTGGAGTGGTATAATCGAGGATATCGTCGATGAAGGTAGAATTCCAGATTCCTCCTACGTCGCTGAGTCGCCTACAGTGATGGCAAGAGTAGCAACACATCCATTAGGAGGATTCATCTCACTGGGCACGAAGACAAGGATAACATTAGAACAAGTTTAAGTTAGATACAAATCAAGCAATCAAGGAGAGTACAAAATTGGAATCAAGGAAGATGATTAAATAAGTGGTTGAGATCATATACTCTAATTCTATTTGCAGGCTTGCTTGGTACAGTAACATAACTGAGATAATATACTCTCGACCTGTATGGGCCACCATAAAAATATGTCACGCCCCAGTCTCAAAGTACGTAGGACTAGGAACACGTAGCATGCCAACCGTATATATATGGACTCCAATATATGGAAACCATAACACATACGTATGATGTATATAAATAAATAATTCACAAGTGGTACATATATATATTGTCAACACAAGTCACATGCAGCTATATCTCATCAACAGACACAAATAGAGAAGTACCAAAATAAATAACAAAAGTCTCAAGTATGAAGCAATAAAAGAAATAATAGTCGGGTGGAGACAAATCCACTACCAATCGACTATATCAAATAAGATGATAGAAGAGATTGGAACTCCAATATAAAAATAAAATGTCAAATAAAGAGAATAGAAACTAAAAGATCCATCAGCGATGAAATAGTCATGGATACTCAGAGGGTAAGACCTCCTCGATAGAAAATGATATCAGGCCCGGGTCCGTACTCCTACGGATAATCCTGATCGTCAATACCTTGAAAGGGACTAGATCCTCAGAGAGACGTAACAAGATACATAAAAGTATGACAACAACGTACTAAAAGTAAACATCCAATATGGTCGCCCAACTAGTCTATGTGATATGCAGCTTAAGAACAAGTTTCTCGCGTATGGACTATCTGGCTAAAATAATGGAATGAACATAGCTCTCTCGGAGATCCAGGGGCCTCGAGCATAACGTCTTTCGGTCATTATATGCCTACAGTATATATAAGGGGTCATAACTCCTCGCATCTCCGGCGAAACTTACGAATAAAGGGAAAGTGTAATGGAGTCACAAATGCTTACTCATTGTTCTCCCCACCCATTGCTACTAGTATGTCATATCCATAACACGCAAACACCTCTAGTAACTGCTAAGTCCGCTAAAATATTATATCCCTATTAGCAGTTAATCCCTATCTGTCGCACGACCTTTATGTACAGGTGGCCAGCCTAATACGCAAGTCCGTGTCCTACATGTAACAATTGTGTCACGACCAAATGACACATAAGGATGCCTCAAAATTATGGGGTGGTCTCGTAAAATCTAGGTTAACTTTCATAATAAAAATAAGAGACAAAAGATGACGCAACCGTCGTTGCACCCAAGTCATTCTTGGACGCGCAGATTTATATATAGCAAAATAAATAGAAATAAACCAAAAAATGAATATACAGAAAATGAATGTAACTAAATAGTACGGTGGCAAGGTATATTGTCTAGCAAGCAATCAGTGTAGTATAAATGTCCAAACAACAAGCACAAGGAACCAAAAAGTAGGGACCCTGGATTAACGTCTCTGAATGCTAAAATTAATATCACCAACGTCTCCAGTATCAGTGAGTTAGTCCAATTTGGACACATGGGCTAAAACTATAATTTTGGATCAAATCGGTATCCACCTATGGGCCACTTTGCACCAAAAATATGCTAGGGGTAAAGGTCTCTAAATTAGATAAATTATAGGTCAAAAAAATTATAATCATCGATACGAACTCAACGGTATGTCCAGTTTTGGATTCCGATGAGCCGGTCACAAAATTGCTCGTCAAGTCGAATCGTAGGGCCCACGAAATCGATTCGTCGACTGCCTCATAATCGAGCGAAACTTGGGTCACAGAACAAATCAGACGTTGTGAGTCAAATGGCACAAGTTTTGTCGTATTTCGACGAGCGTGCACCGACTAATAGTAAAATTTGCAGAATATCGATACGGAAGACTTTTTACGGATACGAGTTGATTTCGACGTGCACACACGTCCAAATCAACTTTTGCGAAAGCCCACACATTCGGATATACCATATATGCTTTTCGGTGCAACAGGCACGCCATGGAGTAGTCCGGTTTAGTGGGACGCACTCCGTTTTGTAAGTTTTTAGGTTCGAAAAACTTAGTTTTTTGGTCAAGTTTGAACATGCTTAATTGATAAGAGGTCTTTCTTGATCCTGGAGAGGTAAAGATTGAGACAGGTTGTCAAATAAGCAAACTAAATAAAACTAAAAGAACAGAATTATTTATGTATATACTGTTTAGAATTCTATTCAAATAGATTTTGAAAAAACTACGTGGTTTGGAAGAAAACAGAGCATAAACATGGGTACTTAGACTAATTTTTCTGAACTGTTTTGGAACAATTTTTCGTCAACTTTGAGTCGACTTTCTGATCAATCCAGGGCGCCACTTGAAGAGATTCCTAGAGGGTCGTGTTGTGAGCGTGTACGAAAAGATGACTCAAGAAACCATGTGAAGATAAGGGAGTTACATACAAGTGAAGTATTGTGCACAGGAGGGGGGACTCTTGTCGGCGTCCGCGTGTGAGGGGTCATGTCAGCGGTGCTCGGGGCGGCGGTCATCGATGTCAGGGGCCGTGGGGTACGCTGGTGTGGAGGAGAGATGAGGGAGGTTGTGAGAGATTAGGGTTAGGGTTTCAATTTTGTATATATGGGTGTATATATATGGGGAAATGGGGGGCAGCGGGTGTGAGTCTGAAGTTGCGGGTCAAGGGGATGGATTGATTGTGTAGGAATAGGTTAAGGCATGGGTTAGAGCTTTGGTTAGTGTTAGGATTTGGGTTTTCTTATTCTTTGTTTTCCTTTTTCTTTTGCTTATTTGATATAGAAATATATATGTATATGAGAAAATTCTAAAATAATTCTAGAAAATTTCTAGCACTTTACTAAAATAATTTTGCACTAAAAACAAATTTGTGAAACATTTATAGTTATTAAATATAAATAAACATTTATATAGTCAAAATAATCAAAGCTATATTATTTAATTAGCTAAGTTAATAACTAAAATAAATATTAAACAGTTAAAGAACTAAGATAATAAAATAAATAAAAATATTAAAATATAAATTAGGATTAGGGGGTTTATAATGGAGGGTTAAACCTTCTGACCTCCAGAACTTGTCGAGGTATCGAAACTACTCTCTTGTGCTATTCCTTCTAAAGAGAGTAACTAGCATCAGTCTCATAAGGTATTAAGGACTCACTGTATAGAACGCTCTCATTTTGATTATATGAATTCAAGAGTTCAACTGGGAGAAACATGGTCTCTTATGAAAAAATTTCTGACATGGGGGTCGAAGGAACTGAAGCATTGCTCTGATACTAAAATATCACGTCTAGATTTCGTAGAATCGATAGTCGGCCCCCGTCTGTGATGTCAGGCGAGCATAAGTTGCACTCACACATGGCATAGTCATTATGTTACATTGAGCACAATAATAGAATTCGCAAAAAATTAAATAGCACACTTGCACAGAAAAAAATTCTTTATTGATAATGAATATCATTTACAAAGTCTTGAATACAAGTAGAGGGTTGCCACACGGGCTTATAAAATGGACTAAAAATGAGATAGTCATTTTGTATAATGCATACCGGTCGGTCACTAGCACCACAAGCCATCATGGACTATAGCTTGTTTAGACGACGATCCTTCTAGCATAGGTAGCGAGTCCCGCTAAAAGTTTTCAAATTACCCGTGCTAGTATGGTAGCACAACTATCTGAGTTTCGCCCAGGACAAATCGACCCAGTGCCCCGACGACCGTTCACAATAACTAAACCTTGTGTACAAGTTGTCTGTGACCATGCGACGTCTAAGAACTAAGTTATTAAATGAAGCATGCAGGACAAGATGAATAAAATATAACTGTAGAAGCATGGAAAATATGCATCCATGTAACCCTGCGCCCCAAAACAAAAACTCAGAAGAGATCAGGCCGCAGAGTCTTCCTTCGGCCAAGAAAGACGACACCCATGCGTCCAAATCAGCCAAAACAGCTTGGCCGTAGAAGGACCTAACGTGGCATCCCGTTAGAAGAATCGTCTCAAACACAGAATCCTGACGAAAATGATTTTTTGAATGCCTCAAAAGACGTGAACACAATAAACGACAGAAGTCTCACGTCAGCACAGAACTTCACTCTCGGTGGATGTAAGCCCCCTCATTTTAGTATAGGGATAATTTGGTATTTTACAATTATTTCTATTATTTTATTTAATTAAATAAGTTACAAAATTAATTTTTTGAATTCCTTATATATATATGACACTTTGACTAGACAAACTAGACCAAATTGAACCATTGGCACCAACATAACTCAACCCTAAACACCAAACACCCACCTATCATCCCAAACACCAAACACCATTTTTCCTCATACTAATAAATTATTTATTTTAGTATTTAGGGAAATATATTCAGCCAACTAAAGTATGTAACCCCCAAACTCTTCCTCTCTCCACTAGCAAAAGTTGTAACCCCAAACTCTTTCCCTTTCCACTAGGTTGTCCATACCCCCCTTCACCTTTCCCATTTAAACCACATGAAGAATATTTCTTCCTAAACCTCTCCCACATATTTTCTCTTCACAAACCATCTCCAAATTCATTTTTCATCTCCCTCCACACCTCCATCTATCATGCCATACCCAGGCTGAATCCGAATTCAGTAACACCCCCATGAATCCGGCCATATCTCCCTCTACGGTAAGTATCTTTCTCTGAAATTTATTATGTTACTTTATCTTCTCGTTCCTCACACTTTATCTCACAAAACTTCCATTAAAACTCACTCTAAGTTTCTCAAAACATCTTCGCCATCAGAGGTGTCCAGGCTGAATCCGAATTCAGCATAACCACTTCTCAGGCCACTCCACCACCTCCACGGCCTCCAAACCACCACCACAGCACCCAAATCTCCTTCTCCTACCATCCTACCATTTTCCATAGTCATCACAACCCCTAGAACAAACTACACAAGAATCACAATGAGCTACAAGGAGGAGAAGTCAAATCTGGAATTATTTCGAAGAAGCTGCAATTCGAGGCATTTTTAATCCATTTTTCGAAGAGGTTAGTGATCAAAAGTCTTCTCCTAGAACCACATTAGATTTCCTAAATAATACATGTTAGGTTCTATAAATTTTTCATCAACTTGTTGTATATACTTTGCATGCTACACTAGGAAACCCAATACCAACCTAGTTTTTACCCGTAGTGAACACCAACTTGTAATTCTTATTATATTATTGAAATAACTTTAAAATAAATTATTTTATTCTGATTTAGACTTAATTTTAAATATTTTTCCAGATTATAAATTATTTGTTTTAGAATTAAAATTTGTAGAAATTCATAAGGGTAGTAGTGTTGAGCATGTGTAAACACTAGATTGGTGTAACTAGTTTATATTTTTATCATTTAAAGTTTTAATTTTCATGTTATGAAAGTAATTATATATTATATTTTGATTAATTTTAGAATTTTAATTTTAAGTTTTTGAGAGCGTTATGCATAAGAATTCATGAAGAGATTTCATTGGAACAATGTGCTAAGAACTAGTCTATGTATTTGGAGTAATTTTATTATTTTGTAATACATAAAATAGTATGTTAAATAGACAAAAATATAAATTTTTACGTTAGATTCCAGAACTTATTATGTATTTGGAGTTGGAACATTTGTTTATTTTGGAAACAATTTGGTTTATAAATGTATAGCTACTAGTACTAAACAACTAGTATATTTTGCATAAGCATAAATATTTATTTTTATATGTTAATTAAGTAAAAAGTAGCATTTTAAAATATATTTCCAGAATATATAAATTATATTTTTATTTATGTATGTTAATCAAGGATAAAAAATTATTCATAAAAAGGTCTAGACTTTAACTAGTTTTTGTTGGTGATTTCTTGTGATATTGAATACATGATTTCAAAAGAGAGCATACTATTTTGTTAATAATAATATTCAAGAATTATTAGAGTATAATTTCTGAATATATTTATGGTAGATTAATGGTGTAGCTTAGTACTAACTTGAACCTAAAACTAGATTTGTTGTCATGTGATCTAGTTTTGACTATATATGACTATGAAATAGTTGTGTGGTAGATATCAGCAATACCTTAGTATGATAGCTAATCGGTAGATATCATATCTTCATAGGAGTACGTGACAATATGATTGGGATTGCTGAAGAAGGATCTTTATTCACTCATCAGAAAGATTCAGGCAAGTGTACCTTGCCTTGGTCTCAGTAAATTGAGCTTAATTTTAATTGCAGTTTATAGTTTATATTTCAATATATGTACTTTATTATGACCCTAGGAACGTGATGATACTTAGCGTTCGAGTTATATTCGAGTGCCGACTTCCATACACAAAAATCGGGTATCGTGAGATTGCATTATTCATGTATACCTTATGCATGCATCACTTACACGATTTACCATAGGATACTGTACACGACTCTCATATACAGAAGCCTCACTTGAGATATTCAAGGATTATGGATTCTATTTTAGGATAGGACTTGAGGCATGTGCTAGTTTACATGATGTTATTTACACCTTGACTTGAGACATAGATAGTGATTACCTTGCATATCGTGGACATAAGACGTGAGATATATGGGGTTGGGAAGAACTTACCATACCGCTGGGCTACCACATACTACTAGCTACCGATGCTTGCGCTTCGGGCCCTATAGTACTATAGGTACCTTGACGGGATCTGTACGTACCTACTACTACTACTATTACTAGTAGCTACAGTTGTGTCTATGAAGACCTACAGGACCCGGTGGTTTAGCGGACGAGTACGTTCTCACTGCATTCACTTAGATGGTTTATGTTAGATACCTTGAGCACACCTGTTATTTATTTACTGTTACTTTGGCATAATATTTGTTGTACTTTGTTACGTCCCTCTGAGGACCTGGTCCACTGCCAGTTTTGCAGCATAGATGGTTGAGGAGTTTTCTGGAGCTGCTGATGCGTACCGCCTCATCATGCAGCCATTGGACTCAGGTACTGTTATTATTTCTACCAAAGTTATGTTTATCATCTCTCGTTACTATTTCTGCGGCCATAGCCTAGTTTTGTAGACTTTTGTTATATCTTCGAGTCTATTCGGACAAGTATTGAATGGGGTGCACACCAAGATATATTTTGTCCATTCTTGTATTTTATTTTATTGTTGATTGAGACTTAGATATATTTATTGTCTTATCTATATAGTTACCATTGTAGTACAGCTTATACGTATTCGAGTCGGACAAGATTCTGGTAGAATACGTAGCTGGCCAATGCCACGTACCCTGGTCTTATGTATTTTGGGACTGGGTCATGATAATGGATGTGTAGTGCCACATGTACAACACAATTAGCCCCATGCATCTCAGACTCCATGTCTCCCATGCGTCTCTGGCCCCACAATGAAATAAAATACTAATAAATATTAATTTTTGAATAAAAATCTTCTTCTAGTTCAAATCTATGTTGATGATATTATTTTCGGTTCTACTGATGAATCTCTTTGTTAAAAAATTTCTAAGTGTATGCAGGGTGAGTTTGAGATGAGAATGATCGGGGAATTAAGTTCTTTTTTGGACTGCAAACCAAGTAAACCATAAATGGGACATTCATCAACCAAGCCAACTACACAAAGGATATGCTAAAGAAGTTTGATCTGGAGTCAGCCAAGCCACTTGGAACTCCGATGGCAACCTCAACTAATCTTTATGTAGATGAACAAGGCAAACCAGTCGACATACGTAAGTATCGAGGTATGATCGGTAGTTTATTATATTTAATTGCTAGTCGTCCCGATATCATATTTAGTGTTTGCATTTGTGCAAGATTCCAAGTTAATCCTAAGGCATCACATTTGTGCGTTGTTAAGCGTATCTTTCGATATCTCAAAAGCACTTCTTCTGTCAGCTTATGGTATCCCAAAACCATGTCCCTTGACCTAGTCAGTTATTCGGATGTTGATTTTGCTGGATGCAAAGTAGACAGAAAAAGTACTAGTGGTACATGTCATTTCCTAGGCAAAACTTTAGTCTCTTGATTTAGCAAGAAATAAATTTTGTCGTATTATCAACTATTAAGGCTGAGTATATTGACGCGGGACGTTGTTGTGCACAAATTTTGAGGTTGAAGCAAACCTTAGAAGACTATGACTTGCAATATTCACATATTCCCATTTACTGTGACAACACTAGCACTATTAATTTGACTAAGAATCCTGTATGTCACTCACGCACTAAGCATATTGAGATTCGACCTCATTTTTCTAGAGATCATCAACAAAATGGAGACATTAACTTAGAATATGTAGACACGAAAAAACAACTGGCTGATATCTTTACTAAACCTTTAGCAGAAGATAAATTCAACTACTTACGTCGAGAATTAGGAATTTTAGATATTAATAACATTAATTAATCTTATCTTATTGAATTACTTCTAATATACAAATATTGTTTTGGATACAAGATTACAAAGGATCTATCTGCGACCACGGCTACAGCTAAAGTAAAACAGAACCACCCAGTAGACCTCTACTAGCTGGGACAGTACCCCTACAGCTAATTTGAGACAATCGCTATATACGGAAAGTAATTCGTAAAATAATTTTAATTATATTTATTGAAATTTAAAATTAATAACTTCTGATGATGAGTAGATATCTAGCTATTATATTTTAGTTTAGATATTTTTAGTTGATTTTTTACTTTATGTCTATGTATCTTGGAAATGTCTTCTACATTCCAATGATTAGATTTTATTTATGCATTTTCAGTTATAGTACTTTGTGTATGGTGAAACTCTTTTAGTTAGTTGTACTCAAAAGTTTATCTATTTAAGTTTTATTCTATTTACATGCATATTAATTTTTCTGTCTTGCTTAGCATTCATATTTAGCTACTGCATTTTTAAATGCTCTATTTCTGTGAAATATATGCAATCTATTTTTTTCTTCACTTTTTTGCCTTTTTGTAAGCATATTTTGTGGGGGTTCTTCCTTCTCCTAGAAGTCCAGAGAGTTGTAATCAGAAGCTTGTTCAGAAGTTCTCTACTTCACACTTGAAGTCTTCGAGCTCTTCGAATCAAAGATCGTGTTTGTAAGAAGCCGGCAAGCCTTCAGATCAAAGCTTGTATTCCATTCGTATAGTGAATTCCAACTGGGAGCTAGAGTCCTCCTGCCTGGATTAGTCCTCACATTGAGGGATACCAGGATACATTATTGTGTTTACGTTTGCCTTCTCACTCATTACTTGTGCTTATACTGTGATAGCTGTGACATACTTGTAACACAATTGCTAGACTGTTATTATAGCTGTGACACATACTTATATCGGTGACACATAAATAGCAGTCATGATACTTGTATAACTTGCTAGAAAGTTTTTTAATTGATAAATTCCACTACATACTCTATTCACCCCCCCCCCCTCTCTATAGTATATTCTATTATATTTTGATCCTACAATTGGTAATAGAGCAGGTGCATAGAATTTATCAATTTGATAATATACCTATCATCATCCTGCTTAGGTATATTTTCACTATTATTTAGTTAACTGTTATTTACTTGCTTATTGCCTAAATATACTTTTAGTGTCACTTATATCACATAGCTAACATGAAGGAAAGCCAATCCACAAACAGACCTCCTCTGTTTGACAGAACAAACTACACCTATTGGAAGACAAGAATAAGCTATTATCTTAAATCTCTTGATTTTGATATTTGGTCTATAGTTATAGTTAGCTACAAAAAGCCATCTCGTATAATTGTTGATGGTAACTTGGTTGAGAAACCACATGATAAATATACTGATAATGAGAAAAAATAAGCTAGTCTTGACGCACGTGCTATTAACGCTTTATTTTGTGTAGTGGACAGGACTGAGTTTAACAGGGTGACAACATGCACAACATCTCACTATGTGTGGAAACTTCTCGAAGTAACCCATGAAGGAACCAACAAAGTTGAGGAGTCAAAGATAAATAGATTGACTGAAGAATATAAAGCATTCAAGATGAAGCCAAACGAGACGATTACATAAATGTTCACTCGTTTCCTCGATATTGTAAATTATATGTCCTCTCTAGGCAATGAGTACAGTAACCATGAGAAGATTCGCAAAGTACTACGGGGTCTCACCAAGAATTGGAACCCCAAGTCTACAATAATCATTGAAGGAAATAACCTCACAACAATGAAGCTTGAAACATTGATGGGGAAGCTGATGACACATGAGCTAGACTTACAAGACTTCGAAGATTTAGCACCCAAGGAAAAATTAATCGCATTCAAGGCACATCACAAAAGAACTGTTGAAAAAGAGTCTGAAGACGAAGACGGTGAAAAGCAAGCTCTAATGGAGAGGAACTTTATGAAGTTTTTAAGATTCAATCGTCGAGGCAAAGACCATCACAAGAACAACAACGATGACGAATAGTCTGTATGCTACAGATACAAAAAGAAGGGTCACATCAAAAAAGACTGTCCGGCAGCATCAACAAAGAAGGTTACAAAATACGAAAAGAGGTACACAAAGAATGCAATGACTCAAAAATATGCCAACACAAGCATATGGCACGAAAGTGAGGCCAGCGACTCAGAAGACGATAGCTCTCAAGAAGCTGCTAATGTGTACCTAATGGAATTTGATCAGGTAACCACTAATCCTTTCTATGATAATTTTATATTCGATGAGCTAGGTGATTCCTTTAGTGGCATCTTAGAAGATCATAGAAAGTTGCTTGGTAAATATAAGACCTCTAAGACTGTACTCAAGGAACACAAACTTGAGATAAAAGGCTAACCCTACTTCTAACAGATATTAGAGAATCTGAACCTTCTAGTGAGACTAATGAGTTAGCTTATATCAAGTTATAATTACACGAAACATCACGCACTCTTGAAGAGAAAGACAAAACTATAGCTCAGCTGCAAGAAGATTTTTAAATTGAGAAAAAGAAGAGTATCAATGCGCTGATTAGGAATGATGCCCTAACAGCTGATTACAATAGATTGTTTGACACTTCCAAAAACTAGGAAATTAGGTTAGGAAAACAGCCGATGATGACTGCTTCCTCTCCTAACACGTATCACTTACCCAAAAAGAACACTGTTGAACCAAAGACTATCAAACCTATGCCCAAGTGGACAAATCCTCAAAGACATGCCTTCTACTACAAGTATCCTACCAAAAACCCTAGACCTACCAAACAAGTACAAAATACTGCACCTAATACTAAGCATGATAGATGTCATTATTGTGGCACTATTGGTCACATTACTCTTGCATGTAGAGCTAAGAAATTAGTTGCTTTGAATATTTATGCATAGATACCTAAAGATAACTTTTCAGGACCTAACAAGCAATGGATACCAAAAGTTTTACCTGCAAATTATTTTGTAGGTGAAAAATCCCCCAACTCTATAAGCAAATGGATCCACGATAGCGGTTGCTCACGGCACATGACCGATAATGCATCTTTGTTTGCAATATTGTCGAAGAAGAAAAAAGGACATGTCTCATTCGGTAACAATATGAAAGGTTATATAATAGGTATCGGTAATATTGGTAAGGCTCCCTATCCGATAATTAAATATGTTTGTCTAGTAACCGAGTTAAAATATAACCTACTCAGCATAAGTCATTTAGCTGACCATGGCTATGGTATTTACTTTGTTAAAGACAAATGTACTATAGTTGATAGCTCAATTGGCAGTACTATTTTTGAAGGAATTAGGGAAGATAATTTCTATGTTTTCTATCTTTTGGAAGATACTAACACTACAGGTAGATGCCTATACACCAAAAATGATGAGAATCAACTATGGAACATGAGGCTAGGATATGCAAACATGGACACAATATCGAGATTATCCACACAAAAATTAGTACGAGGCATACCGGAGATCGCCTTCAAGAAAAATATGATATGTAGCGATTGTAAAAAAAACAAAGCTATAAAATCAACATTTAAGTCGATCAACGATGTAAGTACCACTCGACCTCTATAATTATTATATATGGATATGTTTGGACCCAGCAGAGCTGCTAGTCTAAATGGTAAGTTTTATGCATTAGTAATTGTAGATGATTACTCTAGATACACATGGGTATATTTTGTAAACCCCCTAGATTTATTCTATAGATAGTCAGGTTTGGATTTGGGAAATTTTGGATTTTTCAGAAGATGATGAGGTTTAGAGTAGATTTGAGTTTGTCTGTGATTTTATTTTATTTTATTAAAATCCTTGGCGCACCCTATCATTATTTAATTATTCGGAGCCCAATATCAGCCCATAAATTCCACCGAACTTTTGTACTTCTGACTTGACTCGCCAAATTAGGCACTGAACTTTTTGTCACTCAAAAATTAGATTTTCGTTGTGCTCTAAATTAATTGCACAATTTTCCGAAACCGTAATCCATATTTAATTCCCTGTCGGACACCTGTGTCGTTACCCTAAATTTTGAGATACCAACTTAACCCGTTGAGCCAGGCCAACTAAAGGGTCCAAGACTGACTCCAAGCCCCCACCATTTTTGACCTTTGCGTCATTTCCGGATTTTGACCCCAAGTGCCCCCATTTAATTTAAATTTGCGGGACACTTTATTTCTATTTAAATCAGGGATACCAACTTTGTAAATCCTATTTTTAATCCTTAATTAATCTCAATGCCATTTTAATTAAACCCGTGCCTAACGCACAACCCCCTCTCACCATGAAAATTTCCAAACACAATTTTCTCCACAATTTTAGCATCATTTTATGTGTCCGTGCAATTTCCCGAATTTAAGGGGCTAAGTTGCAATTTAGTAATTTTAGGTGACCTCACCCCATTGGCCAAACTAAATGGAGAGGTCACAAAATTGGGTCCTAATTTCACCCATCCATTCATCACTCTTCATGAAGAAATCATTTTCTTCATGACAAACCTCCACCCTCCATTTTGAATAGGAGCATCTCCACCCTCCATCCATTTCACAATCCCCTATAAAACATCACCTCACCCCACCCTCATAACTCACCACCGGCCCTAATCCCAAGAAAATCTCTCTCTCTCTCCTCTCTCCTCTACATTAAAAACTGAACCTCTATATTTCCATTCTCCTTCTTCGTCTTCCTTTCTTCTTCCTGTTAAAGGATCTTTCTGGCCGAGCAACCCCTCACTCCGGCCGGCCGACTGAACCCGCACCCGACAGCACCTCACTCCGGCCTGGGAAGCCTGTACTCCGACTGACCCCGCCCTGCCCCTCCAGCGCGTCGGTACAGCCAGTCCGGCCTGACAGACCAGCGCTGTAACGCCCCGCTCCGCGCCGGCGTTATGTATCAAGGTGAGTGGGCAGAACTTCGTTCTCTGATTCTTGCACGCCCTAAATAAATAACCTGAGTTTTTGCCTGCAATGTTTTCTTAAGAGAATGATAGAATCTGCCTTGCATGTTAATGAACGAACTCACCTAGCTTGTCTTTGAATCAATGTCTGCTAAACGAGAATCCTGATTCGCCTGCATAGAGTGCATGAATATGTTCACTATCGTCTATGCTTCGAGAGAACCATACTGTGCCTGAACGTGTTCAAGTGATAAGTCGGATTACCCCGCAACAATGAGTGTATTCTGATGGTTCGTCTCGTCTGCATACTAGAGTTTATTTGATAGTGTTCCATGCATTCACACGCGGTCGGACAATGGCTATTGGTGGAGAGCTGAACTGCATGTGTCCCGGCTGCTACCATGATAGTGCAAAGCAACCATGAGTCACAGCTGCCTCTAGCATCAGATAAATGAGTCATTGGTATGCTGGACTAACCGCTACCGATCCTGAGATACTCGGGGACCGCCCTGCATATAGCTAAGTCATTGTGTTGGCTTGGATAGTGACTGCCCCTAAGAATGTGCATCGTGTGTCTAGCTTTGCATCAGACCCTCGAGTCGCACGAGACACACTGCGCACACCCTGAAACATGAACGGTTTGCTTGCTTGCATATAATATGAAACTCTGTTTCCAAACATGTTTCTAAACAAGTAAATCGACTCTGCTAGAACTGCATGAAACGAACTTAGGTAAAACTAGAAAGATCACTAGTAATGTAATGTTTTATAACATGATTACTTAGTGCCTGTTTGAGTGAATGCTTATTTCTGTTCAGTTGATTTATCTCACCAGTACTTGTATAAAGTGCTGACCCACCAACAGTTTACTTGTTCGCAGGTACTGGATCGTCCGAGGAAGCGATAGGCGTGCCACAGTCCCGAAGACCCGGAATCCTGGTTTTGATTGTTGCCCCGAGAATGCTATCGTATAAGGGGGCATAATGTATGGAACGAACGTGTGCCTTTGCTAAAGGAAACCCAATCCCGAACACTCAGTTGACTAATGCATTGCATTGCAACAAGTCCCTTTCTGCTGCTTACTCGATTGATGCGATGATAGCCAACTATCAACTTGAACGATTGGCCTTGCACGGGCGCAACCCCAGGCCCGTGCGGCATCACGTCCCCCGAAAGCTTGAACGGGCCATTCGCTTGGCTTCCTTCCTCCCTCGCACCCACGGGACGGGCACGGTGATTCGCGTCCGGCGTGCCGAGGCACGGTGATACGTGTCCGGTCCGTTCAAATCCCGGCCGTACGGGGCGGGGCGGGGCGGAGCGGCGGCCCGGGCGGGACCGGGGCGTGACAGAATGGTATCAGAGCGGAATCGATTCTCTGGCCCAAACCGTTGCTATGACTCTGAGATATTATCGATATGGTTTTGCAAAGAGCGTTCCATACAATAAGTCCATAGATATTCTCAAAGTGCAAAAGGTTTCCTGAACTTGAATTGCTTGATTGTTTCGATTGAGTACGGCGAGGGACGGCACTATCGCTACTCGGGATATCGAGAAGTTTATCCTTGAAGTTTCGAGGACGAAACTTTTTGTTGGTTGGTAAGTATGTAACGCCCCGCTCCACGCCGGCGTTATGTATCAAGGTGAGTGGGCAGAACTTCGTTCTCTGATTCTTGCACGCCCTAAATAAATAACCTGAGTTTTTGCTTGCAATGTTTTCTTAAGAGAATGATAAAACCTGCCTTGCATGTTAATGAACAAACTCACCTAGCTTGTCTTTGAATCAATGTCTGCTAAACGAGAATCCTGATTCGCCTGCTTAGAGTGCATGAATATGTTCACTATCGTCTATGCTTCGAGAGAACCATACTGTGCCTGAACGTGTTCAAGTGATAAGTCGGATTGCCCCGCAACAATGAGTGTATTCTGATGGTTCGTCTCGTCTGCATACTAGAGTTTATTTGATAGTGTTCCATGCATTCGCACGCGGTCGGACAATAGCTATTGGTGGAGAGCTGAACTGCATGTGTCCCGGCTGCTACCATGATAGTGCAAAGCAACCATGAGTCACAGCTGCCTCTAGCATCAGATAAATGAGTCATTGGTATGCTGGACTAACCGCTACCGATCCTGAGATACTCGGGGACCGCCCTGCATATAGCTAAGTCATTGTGTTGGCTTGGATAGTGACTGCCCCTAAGAATGTGCATCGTGTGTCTAGCTTTGCATCAGACCCTCGAGTCGCACGAGACACACTGCGCACACCCTGAAACATGAACGGTTTGCTTGCTTGCATATAATATGAAACTCTGTTTCCAAACATGTTTCTAAACAAGTAAATCGACTCTGCTAGAACTGCATGAAACGAACCTAGGTAAAACTAGAAAGATCACTAGTAATGTAATGTTTTATAACATGATTACTTAGTGCCTGTTTGAGTGAATGCTTGTTTCTGTTCAGTTGATTTATCTCACCAGTACTTGTATAAAGTGCTGACCCACCAACAGTTTACTTGTTCGCAGGTACTGGATCGTCCGAGGAAGCGATAGGCGTGCCACAGTCCCGAAGACCCGGAATCCTGGTTTTGATTGTTGCCCCGAGAATGCTATCGTATAAGGGGGCATAATGTATGGAACGAACGTGTGCCTTTGCTAAAGAAAACCCAATCCCGAACACTCAGTTGGCTAATGCATTGCATTGCAACAAGTCCCTTTCCGCTGCTTACTCGATTGATGTGATTATAGCCAACTATCAACTTAAACGATTGGCCTTGCACGGGCGCAACCCCAGGCCCGTGCGGCATCACGTCCCCCGAAAGCTCGAACGGGCCATTCGCTTGGCTCCCTTTCTCCCTCGCACCCGCGGGACGGGCGCGATGATTCGCGTCCGGCGCGCCGAGGCACGGTGATATATACGGTTTCGTGTACATTAGCTAGGTTTGTGTTTCTAATGGCTGTGTTAATGAGGTGTAGTATAAATTGTGCATGTGTTAACAATAAGAGATTAGGGTTTAATATTGGTTTAGGGTTTATGTCAGAGTTGTTTAATTTTATGGGAGTTTAGGGCTTGATTTAACTAAATGCTATGAATAATACACATGGATGGAAGAATTACTAGATCAATTAAATAGGGCTTATAAATGATTGGTTATTTACATGGATTAAAATGATTATTAACTATTTTGTATTGAAGGTTTAGGTTTAGTGTTCGCAAATTAATTATAAAATGATAAAGGATTTCATTGAAGGTTTAGGTTTTGATTTTCAATAAATATTCGGGATATAGTACATGGTGGGAAATGCCAAACGAATTAATGAGGATTAAATTATGAGGTGAGTTTAAGGTTTGTTCTTTATGAGTTTATAAAACGGATTTGAATGATAGACATTGAGATTTAGGGTTTATCATATTGATTTATGTGCAAGATAATTTGTATGGATGAGCAGTGATTTAGGGTGAAATGGTAATGATGGCTGAGGAAGACTTAATATTTAATAAGTAATTACTGACGAAGAATGGGCATACCTGAACTACTGAACCACGTGATGAATATGGTAAGAATGAGGATTGGGTCTGATGATATTATACAGGTGATTGATTAGAGATAGGTATTATTCGGATCAAGGAGCAGAGATTGAGGACTATGAATTATTAGTTAACTACTTGGGTTTGAGACTGAGTTTAGGTGTAGATGCGTGTCACATCCCTGCTTGACGTAGAATAGATTATTGATTTTGGTTTGTATCTATCTCTAGGTACTGCGGGACCTGAGGACTTGGACGTGGTACCGAGACTCCGTCACCAGCAGTCGCACGCAGGCAAGTGTACCTTGCCACCCTGTATTTCAGTTTACAGATATTGATCGTTTTGTTATGTATATTATGTACGTATTTATGTTGACGTTCGATAATTCATGTCTGGATCGCAACCGGGTGTTGACGTTCATTGAAACGTCTTAGAATAAATGGTTAGATGTGTTATAGTACCTCGATGCACGTACCTGAGTACATCGACACCCCAGGACACACTCATACACTGTGATCGTGCCAGATTCCTGTATCCTGATACTGACATCATGATCAAAGACTGGGACGACCTTAGGGTCGCGTCTGTTAAGTTATTTCTGTTTGTCGAGACTGTAGTTAGAGGTTCAGGTTCAACGCACAATCGTTGACCGCTTAGGGATGGGGAAGAGAGTTACTAGACGTTTAGGCTACTCTGCACGCACTTATATATATATGTATTATTTCTGTAGTGATCCTGTATCTAGTGTAGTTGTACCACCCGTGTGACTCTTTGCCCGGAGTTGCGGTACGTGCCGTGTGTTTCCGTGTCCGAAGCTACGATTTTATTTTGGATAGCCCACGCGTCGAACATTGTCTTTAAACTGTGTCACACTTGTTTGGTTATGATAGAGTACCCTGTCGTGCACTTGTATTTTCTGTTTACTTGGCTTGTATTTCTGTACCTTGTTACGTCCCTCTGAGGACCTGGTTCCCTGCCAGTTTTGCAGCATAGATGATTACGGAGCATTTGGAGTTGCTATTGGAGTTGCAGGTCTTGCGGGCATGGTACCAGGTACTCACATTATATCTACCGGCATTATGGTTATTTTATATTGTTTATTTCATCTGCTGTTGTAGCCTAGTTTTTATAGACTCATACTTCTTCTCGAGTCTATTCGAGTTAGTGTGTTATTGGGCGGCCGACTCTAGCACATATAGCTCTTTCTTGTATACTGTTGTACATTATGGATTGAGACATAGAGGTTTACATTTAGGGAATATCTAGATAGTGCCCCTTTATATTATAGCTTATACGTATTCGAGTCATACCAGAGTCTGGTCGAATGCGTAGCTGGCGTATCACGTATTTCTGGTCCTACGTATTTTGGGACTAGAGCGTGACATATTTCCTTGCTTATAAGAATAACGCACTTTCAGAACTCGTCATATTTTGTAAAAAGGTACAAAATGAGAAAGGATTCATGATCACTCGCATTAGAAGTGACCATGGCGACAAATTTAAAAATGCTGACTTTGAGCAATTTTGTAACACACGGTTATTTGCACAAATTCTCTTGTCCTAGAAATTTGCAACAGAATGGCGTTGTAGAACATAAGAACAGAACTCTCAGCAAAATGGCTAGAGTAATGTTAAACCAATTCAGCTTACCTAAGTATTTCTAGGCAGAAGCTGTCAATACAACGTACTATATTTTGAATAGAGTTTTGATTCGACCTAAATCGAAGAAAACTCCCTATGAATTATGGTTTGATAGAACTCCCTTTGTTTCCTACTTTAAGATCTTTGGATGCAAATGTTTCATTCTCAATACCAAAGATAACTTAAGCAAATTTGACAAAAAAGTCGATGAAGGTATTTTCCTAGGTTATGCGGCCAAGAGCAAAGAATACCGAGTCTTCAACAAGAAGTCAATGATGATCGAAGAATTAATCGACGTCACCTTCAATGAGATGAATAATGAAATAAACAATGATAGTGACGATTAAGATATAGGTACATCAAGCAAAGCACCAACAAAAACGAAATCCAGTACAAGCTACTTGGAGAATTTGCCAAAGAGGATAAAATTCATGGCCGATCACCCCCAAGGACTTGGTAATAGGTGAGATCACAAAAGGTGTAAGTACTCGTTCCACTAATAGAGATAGTGTATCTAGTGTAGCTTTTATTTCATAGCTTGAGCCTAAAAATATTGAAGAAGCATGTAGTGATAATTACTGGATAGAAGCCATGCAAGAGAAATTAAACCAATTCGAACGGAATCAAGTTTGGAAAGTTGTTCCCAAGCCTAATGATCATCCAGTCATTGGCACCCGTTGGGTATTCCGAAATAAATTAAATGAGAATGGTTTAGTTACATGTAACAAGTATAGACTCGTAGCTCAATGATACAACCAAGAGGAAGGTATCGACTACGATAAAACTTATGCCCCAATTGCACGTTTAGAATCCATTCGCTTGCTATGTGCATTTGTATGTTTTCATAATTTTAAATTATTTCAAATGGATGTCAAAAGTGCCTTTTTAATTGGTTTCATAAAAGAAGAAGTTTTTGTAGCTCAACCACCTGGATTCATGAATTTCAAAAATCCTAATCATGTTTTCAAGTTGAAGAAAGATTTATATGGACTGAAACAAGCCCCTCGCGCTTGGTATGACCGTCTAAGCTCTTTTCTATTTGAAAAAGGTTTTTCAAAAGGAAATGTTGATACAATACTTTTTATAAAATCTTTGAATAAAAATCTTCTTCTAGTTCAAATCTATGTTGATGATATTATTTTCGGTTCTACTGATGAATCTTTTTTCAAGAATTTTCTAAGTGTATGCAGGGTGAGTTTGAGATGAGCATGATGGGGGAATTGAAGTTCTTCCTTGGACTGCAAATCAAGCAAACCACAAATAGAAATTTCATCAACCAAGCCAAGTACACAAAGGATATGCTAAAGAAGTTTGATCTGGAGTCAGCCAAGCCACTTAGAACTCTGATGGAAACCTCAACTAAGCTTGATGTAGATGAACAAGGCAAACTAGTCGACATACGTAAGTATCGAGGTATGATCGGTAGTTTATTATATTTAACTGCTAGTCGCCCCGATATCATGTTTAGTGTTTACATTGGTGCAAGATTCCAAGCTAACCCTAAGGAATCACATTTTTGCACTATTAAGTGTATCTTTCGATACCTTAAAAGTACTTCTTATATTGGCTTATGGTATCCCAAAATTACGTCCCTTGACATAGTCGGTTATTCGGATGCTGATTTTGCTGGATGCAAAGTAGACAGAAAAAGTACTAGTGGTACATGTCATTTTTTAGGCAAATCTTTAGTCTCTTGGTTTAGCAAGAAACAAAATTCTGTCGCATTATCAACTACTCAGGCTGAGTATATCGCCGTAGGACGTTGTTGTGCACAAATTTTGTGGATAAAGCAAACCTTAGAAGACTATGACTTGCAATATTCAAATATTTTCATTTATTGTGATAACACTAGCACTATTAATTTGACTAAGAATCATGTATGTCACTCATGCACTAAGAACATTGAGATTTGATATCATTTTTATAAAGATCATTAACAAAATGGAGACATTAATTTAGAATATATAGACACGAAAAAACAACTGGTTGATATCTTTACTAAACCTTTAGAAGAAGATAAATTCAACTACTTACGTCGAGAATTAAGAATTTTATATATCAATAATATTAATTAATCATATCTTATTTAATTACTTCTAATATACAAAAATTATTTTGGAGATAAGCTTACAAAGGATCTGTCTGTCACTATGGCTCCGGCTAAAGCGAAACGGATCTTAAGTGTCCCCTGGTGGACCTCCGCTAGGTGGGACAGTACCCCTATAGCTAATCTGAGACAATCGCGGTATACGAAAATTCATTCATAAAATAATTTTAATTATATTTATTGAAATTTAAAATTAATAACTTATGATGATGAGTAGATATCTAGCTGTTATGTTTTAGTCTAGATACTTTTAGTTGATTTTTCACTTTATGTATATGTATCTTGGAAATGTCTTCTACATTCTAATGATTAGATTTTATTTATGCATTTACAGTTATAATACTTTGTGTATGGTAAAACTCTTTCAGTTAGCTATACTCAAAAGTTTATCTATTTAAGTTTTATTCTATTTACATGCATATTAACTTTCCTGTCTCACTTAGCATTCATATTTAGCTACTGTATTTTTTAAATACTCTGTTTCTGTGAAATATATGCAATCTATTATTTTCTTCACTTGTTTGTCTTTTTGTAAGCAAATTTTACGGGAGAGCTTCCTTCTCCTAGATATTTTTGCTAAATGACAACAAGGGAGAAAAAGATACAACATCTGGTGACTACAATTGAATTAGTACAATTGTTTTTCAAATCAGTTTGATCAAATATTATATCGGTCAAGGTTTGTCAATTATCAAAATGGGAGAAATTGTTGGCCTATTAGTCATGGTCGAACCATTTTGATAATCAATCTAACCTGGACTCGATATAAGCTACTGCGACACTTTTCAGATGTACTGTGACGACGGCAACATCAACTGTTCAGAGATGCTTCCCGTCGTCATGTCTATTTTTATTTTCATGTATACAATATAATTTTTTATTTCATTGAGTCAAGGAATATACTGTACACCGCGTCGTACTGGCAATTCGGCTACCCTAAATTATTTTCAAAATAGCCTATCTTGAAATAGCTAAGTTGGACCCAAAAGTCAGCCCAGTTTCTGTTCTGGCCCTGAACTAAGGGAACAAAACTCAATCCGAGTTTGGCCTTAGTGGACGTTTTGTTCAGAAATTGGGTCTCCCTGCAGTTTCAAAAACAACGGCTATTTTCTGATATTTTGCAGACGAACTCTGGCCGAGTTCTGGCCGAGTTCTGTCCGAACTCTCCTTTGAGTAATCCTATAAATAGAGAAGACATTTCACATTCCAAAACACCAATCAATCAATTCACTTTTAATCTTCTCCTCTCTTCTGGTATACGAGTTCTAAAAATCTTTTATTTTCACATACCAAGCCAGTTACAATTCTCTAGTCTCAGTTGTTAATACGGTACGGTCTAGAAGTTCAGAGAGTTGTAATCATAAGCTTTTTCAGAAGTTCTCTACTTTACACTTGAAGTCTTCGAGCTCTTCGGATCAAATCTTGTGTTTGTAAGAAGTCGACAAACCTTCAGATCAAAGCTTGTGTTCCATTCGTATAGTGGATTCCAACTGGGAGCTAGAGTCCTCCCGCCTGGATTAGTCCTCACATTGAGGGATACCAGGATACATCGATATGTTTGCGTCTTCCTTCTCACTCTTTACTTGTGCTTATACTGTGATAGCTGTGACATACCTGCAACACAATTGCTAGACTATTATTATAACTGTGACACATACTTATATACGTAACACATATATAGCAGTCACGATATTTGTATAACTTGCTAGAAAGTTTTTTAATTGCTAAATTCCGTTGCATACTCTATTTATCCCCCCTAGAGTATATTCTATTATATTTCGTTCCTAAACCACCATGGCTTTTCTTGCTTCCTGCCCTTTGGATTGGAAAGATCGAACACACGTTTTCCTCGTAGGAAAGAAATCCAACACCTCCAGTCCGTCAATCTCAACCAGCGCATTGAGAAGGCAACTACCAGGGGGACAAGCAGCGGGACCCGCATAAGGTATTTTCCAGGGCAACCGCTCGAAGAAGAAGCTCCCAGCTACTAGGAGTAGCTCTGCCTCAAAACTAGTGGGGGTTGCACAAGCTGGGGGTAGTAATCCAACGGACCTGTATGATAATCCGGCATTCCGAGGAGATAAGGATTTTCAAGGAACAGATGCTTAAGTACCTAGGGGTAGCTACCCTAGGAGAGAAGACACCGCCTCCTACGCTGGGGTTAGTATTCCATCAGAGTTCGAACATGATGCAACACTACTAGCTCTCCCCAACGACTATTTACTACAAGATTCCGAAGCAGAAAATGCTACGTCAACCATCCATTCCTACTCGCCTTATGTAAGAACGACATATATGGTAGAGGACGACCACGAAGGCCCCAGTGACCTGCAGTGCCTCGAAACCCTCGAAGCCATAATGCATACTATGTGCGAGTCAATGCAAGCCTTGACCGAAGAAATGCTAGACATCAAGACAACTGTAGCCTTCCAACCGCCAAGGGCCTCAGGTCAAAACCCTAGAACTAATGCAGATTCAAATGCAACCGTACCCCCGTTGGCGGCCGTCATGCTCTAACAGGGTCGTCTGCTCCTTCCGCGATAGATGAACCTAGGGAAACGATGAGGGAGTTTTGAAAACTCCAAGCCAGCATAGACTCTATGAGCAATCTGGACTTACTCCGCGATCTCGGAGTGCGACAACCATATCCAATAGAATGGAGCAATGTACCATACCCGCCCAAGTACAAACCCTTCAATATTAACACATTTGACGGGATGTCCTCCCCCCGTCGGTACATGAGCTACTTTGAAACTACGATAGGGCACCTACTCCGCAAGGATGTTATACTTACTAGTCTCTTCGTTAGGGCATTATCCGGGGTGGCCATCAAATAGTTTTGCAGCCTCCAAGATAACTGCATCTCATCGTTCGACGACCTCAAGAGACTTTTTCTCCAAAGATTCTATAGGGCGGGAAGTGACATGACTATGTTGTCCCTGATGGACGTTGTCTAAGGAGAAAAGTAACTAGCACAAAATTATATCAAGCGGTTCCGACAAGCTGCGTTGAGGCTGCCTCCTGGCAATCCCGAAACGACGATGATGGAAATGTGTCGGAGAAACCTACTTCCTAGCCTCTGGATGGGTGATAGCCAGCTTAAAGACTAGACGGCGTTCATTATAAACATTGTCGGAAACAAGAAGAAAGTTAAGGACGCCCAACTCTTGGTCATACAGATCCCTATCGTCGATGATAGGGGAGACGTCCCAACAACAACAACGGCGACAACAGCAGCAGCGAGGGAAAAGGGAAGCAGGTCTTGGTCGCCAACTTAACCAAAAAGCTAGAGCAAAAATAGGCGGAAGCTCCAAAACCAAAGCAGACTTACTCTTCCGAGGATGATGATGTCATGTCCATCTTTAATATGCTAAAGAAGGGAGAAAAAGTTCAGCTCCCCGACGTCAGATGCCAGCCAAAAGCGGTAGAAATAAATAACCCGAAGTATTGTCACTTCCACCGGTACGTCAACCATGTGATGCTATTACACATTGAAGCGGTACATCCAGTGCTTGATCAATACCAAATCTCTCTCATTGGACTTCGATGACGTAACAGTTGCCGCCAATATGGTATCCCTCAGTTCGACAACTTCCCCGCGATGGAAGCCCAGGACGAAGTCACACCGATCCTAATGGCAACAATGGAGGTAGTCAATCTTCCACCAGCTCGTGACCAAGCATCTAGACTGACACCTCTTACTATGCCTCGGGGTGAGATAATATGGGTCCACCCAGATCTAGTCCCAGACTTGATGCAGCAAGCAGCGCCTCCCGCCGTCAATCCTAAAATACGAAAAACTAGGTCCTGCCGCATGGTCTCTCCCACCGTTGAGGAGGCCTGGGCAGGAGCAACCAGGTCGGGCCTTGCCTACCAACGAGATTACGAAGCTCCCGACGTTAATGCACCTTCAACTACTACACTTGTCGTGTCTTATCCGGGTCTATCTCAACCCCCACCAGCGGACAAATCCAAACAAAAAGAGGGACGCTTCGAGAAGCCGTTGCGTAAGAAAATGGCTCAGGGACTAGAAAAGCCCTACAACTTTGACATCTTGGCTCAACTCGCCAATACCCCGACAAAGTTGTCACTATTTAAGCTTTTGCGGCTCTACAGAGACACTCGGGTTGCTCTTAGCGAGGCATTACAAAATGCCGACACCTACCTAGCGCAGGTCAAACCGCCAGTTGAAGATCTGGCTGCTTGCCCCCATTACAATAATATCGTTGAGGCAATACCCAATATCATGTTCTCATAACAGGATATGCTTCTAAAGAATAACTGGCATGATCGTCCCCTATATTACACAGGGTACATCGGCGCCATTAAGGTGGACCGGATGCACATCGATCCTGGTTCATCAATCAGCATCATCCCGCAGAGTCTGCTTTAGACCTTGGGCATCCCGATCCATCGGCTGGCAGCCACTAATACTGTCATCAGTGGCTTCAACGCAGGAAGAAGCTACCCTCTAGGTAAGATTCGCCTGAAATGCCAGATTGGCGAATTGAAGACAGAGGTCACTTGCTACGTGATTGACGTAGATATATCATACAATGTCCTGCTAGGACGACCTTGGATACACTAATACATGATTGTGCCATTAAATCTAGACCAATGTCTAAAGTATATGGACGGTCATGGCACTCTTAAGACAGAATATGCGAACGTAGACCCGTTTAAAGGGATCGAGACCTACTACTCTGATGCAACCCTCTACAAGCAAATCCCCCAAGAGGAGGGGGCAACAAGACCAATGATGAAGCAGAGGCAGCGAAAACACCAGAGGAGCCCCATAGGGTCCGTCTCAAGGAACGCACTCCCGACACAACCACTCCCTTAGTCATAAAACTGCACAAGGAGGCACCCGAACCTTTGGTTGTCCGCCTTCGCAGGCCGAGTCGACAGCCAAAGGAAGATCCAACACTGTCTATAACATCCGAACCTCTGGTCGTTCACATTCATAGGCCGAATCGACCGCAAAGGGAAGATCCGATGTCGTCTACACCTTCAAAACCTATGGTCATTCGCCTTCGAAGACCAACAAGGGAGGCTCCGACACCTCATATAAATTCAGAACCCTTGGTGGTAAAAATGCGCAGGAATCCACTTAATCCTTCGCTCGCACTGGGGATGGCCCTCAAGAAAGATGAGTTGAAGGAGTATGTAGCCGCTCATGCCAATGTCCCTTCTCTCATTGATGTAATCCCCGAAGCAAAGATATCTCATTTTATGAATAAAGGGTTATCTTTGAACTACTTTGAACGTGCACATATAAGCACACTGTATTCCATGAAGCATGGTCTGGGCCTTCATCTGCAAACACAGGTGACTACCACCTACGCAATGAACCAGATCCTCCCTAACCAAAACTCCTACTTTCCAGTTCCGGCCAGAAGGAGGGGAGCCAAACTTATCATCTTTGGCAGAGTAGAATGCCCCCGATCCTTCGTCCAAGAAAAACTGGATCCGGAACCTGATACCGAAAAAATATCACTCAACCGGTATAGCTCTAAAGCCAAGAACCTTATCCAGAAGATGGGGTATGACCTGAAGTCCAATAAGGGCTTAAACCACGACAAGGGTCGATGGCTGCCCCTGCGTCTACCAGCTCCCGCAGGCAAGTCCGAGGATTACTACCATAAGACCAAGCATGGCTTAGGATATTTAACTTCACCCACAACTCCCGAGGGATCAAATAAAGAAGATGAAGTGCACTCTCACTCTTCAGAATCATCCGCTTGGGACTCCGATGTCAGTATCATATACATGTTCAGGCAAACATCGTCCGCCAACATGGTGTCAGCTGACCCTGAGGAAGACAATGGGGACCAACCCGAACTCTTTGAAATAGAGCCGTGGGCCCAATGCCTAGATTCCCAATAGAAGATACAATTTAAGCAGCGAGACCCTCCTACCGAGGACGAAGTTGTACAAGTCGATCTAGGGGACTAGACCTCCCCTAAGCCTATCTTCGTCAGCAAAAGTCTGTCCGACGAATACCGAAAATCCCTGCTATAGCTTGTCAGGGAATATATTGATGTTTTTGCCTAGAGTTACAAAGATATGCCAGGACTGGACCCCCAAATCACGGTCCATACGCTCAATATCTCGCCGAATGCTAAGCCTGTCAAACAGCAGCAATGGCGGTTTCGGCTGGACATTATGAACGTTATCGCAGCTGACGTCAACAAACTGATAGCTAGTGGCTTCATCCATGAAGAACAACATCCGAATTAGGTGGCCAACATCGTGCCCATCATCAAAAAGAATAAAAAGATTCGAATCTGTATCGACTTCCATGATCTAAATTCGGCGTGCCCTAAAGATGAGTTTTCTCTTCCGATCACCGATATAATGATCGACAACACTTGTAGCTTCGAGCGCATGTCCTTCATGGATGGACTCTCTGACTATAATCAAATTAATATGTCTCATGAAGACAAGAAGTATACATCATTCCGAATATCGATAAGAGTATACTGCTATACAGTCATGCCCTTCGGTCTGAAAAATACAGGTGCTACATACCAACGAGCTATGAGCTCATTTTTCGCAAACATCTGCACAAGATAGTGAGTGTTACGTCGATGACATCATCGTCAAAAGTCACTCCAAAGGTGATCATCTCAGGTACTTGAAGACTATGTTTGACCTCATGTGTTATGCCCCAATCCCAAAATATATGGGACCAGGCCACGTGGCAATGGCCAACTAATACAACTTCGAGGGATTACCCTGTTTAATGGATTCGACGAAGCGTACTTCGCTGTCCTAAAATACTAACAAGTCCAAAATACTATCATATAGTAGATAAATATCTAATCTCATCCAAAGAATATAATATAATAATAACTAAAGCAAATGCTGGTAAATAAAATACAAAGAGTCTGAATATCCATAATACATCTGAAATAGTCTGATGGGGACAAACCCACTGAAATACAGCAATAAAATAAAAGTGCAGAAAGAAGTAAGATAACTAGACTAGAGTATCAACTAGTTAGATAAGAATACTCTCGTCCGAAATAGCTGCGTACCCAAATCACGGGAACTCCTCTGGAAGTGCCTCAAAGTCCTCAGTCACGAATCCTATCTCTATTCCTGCTCCGTAGATGGTCGGGTACAAGTGCTCGTCCGGATCTGGAAGGAAACTAGGTCCTCAGAGGGACGTAACAAGATACAAAAATGTATGCCATAAAGTAAATAATGTATAAACTCGAGGATGATCTAACCAGCTTAGTGAAATACACTTGAAGACAACCTTGGTACGTATGGGTAGGTGAAAGTTATAAAGCGTAGCGTCGAGCCAGAGGCTAAGTACCTGGCATTAGCTATAAACTCGATGCCATGAGTATATGCTGACTACATCACTGATCATGATAGCGTACAACTAGTAAACTCTGTCGGATGTATCAACAAGCATATACGCCCATAATCGAGTAACACATAGCCCATAACCGGGTAACACATGGCCCATAACCGGGTAACACTGAGGCTCACGGCCCCGTAGTTTACTCTGAAACTACGGCAGCCAAATGTCTGTCCCATACGCCTACTAATTATCTTCCCCGCCCAATGCCAATGTACAAGTCACGAACACGACGTGGACATCTTGTACTATAATACAAGTCGCTAAAGAAATAAACAACTAAGCTAAATATCGTCACACGTGCTGCTCACACCGATGGCCAGTCGAGTATGAAGCACGCATCCTTACATGATCTTACTCTGTGATATACAATGATACGTGTCAAGGCCTGGGAGTCATACTGATAACTCCATAACTTTAGGTGCGTCCACTAGACACTAGGTCAGACACAAATTCTAACGTCAATGCCTTCGTTGACTACACCCGAGTCTTTCTCAGACGCGCACAGTTAAATATTAAAATAAATAAACATGCAACTAGATAATAACTGAATTTAAATAGTATAATAAGGCAAGGTACACTTGCCTGGAACTTCGATGTGCACAAGGATCCGGAACCAACAGCCAAGGTAGTATCATCTTGGATGCCTACGAATAAATAACAATAAATATTAATCACTATATTACACTATGCTAATTATGTACACAAATATGACCTACGCAACGTCACGAGTTACGCAGATACAAATTAAATATTTTAATTAAATATGATGGCTAGGGTTGACTAGTCACGGGTCAAGGGGGTAGGTGTACACTAAGGTATCATTTCTCACATGTTATAATCACGGTCACAGATATGATTAGTGTAGGTGCGAAGTCGCACCTCTAACACATGGATACCAGGTATCCTACTTATTTCCAGGACACGTCTGGTGTGTGTAACCATCTAGGTCTCCATGCACGGGAATTATAACTATACTGCAATTGGGAACTGATGCAGGGGGGGTCACGACTGGTGAACTAGCAGGGTCGTGTGTGCATGCAGCTAAAACGTACACGTGTCATATCCTCTATTACCGTGTATATCAAGACAACGAATTATCAAAACACGTTACGCAACTAAAAGACATATAATACAGAAATACCAGTCCTAGCTATCATGTTAGAGTGCACAAGGCCAAAGTCTAACCCCCTAGGTCAGCATAGTGTTCACATTAAATAACCCTAGTTTCTATAAGGTAAATTCTAACACCAATTTTATTCTAAAATAAATACACACACACATTGGACTAGGTTTCACATTACCCGTGTCCGTTCATCGACACAACGACACATCGATACATAAAGAAAAGAAGACAATAATTATGTATACCTAGTTCATTCGTGGCCGGGGGGGACCGTGGTTCGTCGGCGGCACAGCACACGACATCAGCAACTCCGACAACAACTTGCAGCAACGGCAGTAGCTAGCAGCGGTAGCGGCGGCAGGAGTAGCAGCGGCGGCAGATCACTGGCGGTAGAGGATGACCGTAGGGGAACGGGGGGTTAAGGCGATGGTGGTCTCTGGCGGATGGTCGACCGAGGATGGGTGCGGGTGATGGTGATGGTGGTGTTGGTGATGGTGATGGTGGTGTTGGTGATGGCGGTGCTAGGGATGGTGGCGGTGGTTGTTGATAGTGGTGATATTGGTGGTGGAGATATCGACGGGGACGACAGTGGCGGAGATGGTAATATTGGTGGCAGTTGGGATGGTGAAAAGGGTGGCGGTGGAGTCGGATTGAGGGGGTGCGGGTTGGTGATGGTGAGGATGATGATGAACAGAGAAGGAGGAGGAGGTTGGCGGTATGGAAGGTGGCGGGTCGACGTCGAGGGAGGGAACAGGCGGTGGAGGAAGGTCGTCGGTTTGAAGGGTAGTCGTGAAGTCGGAGAAGGGAGGTGGCCGGGTTGATGAGGAAGGGATGTAGTTTTCTAGGGTTTCTTTGGTGATGGTTGGCTGTGAGTTTTAGGTTTTTGGGAGAGAGAGAGAGTAGTATATGTAGGAGAGAGAGAGAGGGGCTCTCCTTGGGATTATGGCCGACTGGGATATTTTTTGGGGATGTGGGAAACCTCTACATGATGAAGGAATAGCTAGGATGGAGGGATTTTGAAATAGAAGGTGAGGATGTAAGGAGGAAAAGTTGTAGGAAGTACAACAAATGGAGGGGAAATATAGGGTGGACCGATCAAAGAGGGTGGAAGAGTTTCTTCATGTGTTGGGTCCAATGAGGGGTGGACACCTTATTGCATATTTGCATAAAAGTCCCTTGATAATTGGAAAATTGCACAATTAATAGAATTTGGGATTTGATGAGGCAAAATACCATATTTGGTGTGATGTAGTGGGCTAAAATGGTGTGTGGTGTTTAGTATGAACCATGAGGGTGTGAGTGTGGGTTAGGGTTGGAGTTGGGTCTAGTTTTGGGTGAGTTTGGGTCCTTACACCAATTTAATTAAAATTAGTGTAAGTGTGTTCTTTAATTAAATGGAAATGCATAGGGATAAAATTGGGTGGGACACAAGTGTCATGGACGTAGTAGACTCAGAATTGAATATTGTCATAAATTTGGTTAGGCAAAATGGGTCGATGTTGTGTCTCCAATTTTGATTGGAACGGACAAAGATGCAAAGTTAGATTTATTTGGATTTAAATATGGACGTTTGTAACGAATATTATGCGACTTAAATGAAGCACAAGAGAGAGTATTTATGAGTTATACAAGGGTCAGAATGGTAGGTTGGCACGTCTAGAAAAAGTGTGTGACGTTTGTTTGAAGGTAAATGCTAGTGTAGCGTTCCAAATATCGAAGCAACGGTAAGGTGCACTAAATGATACAAATATTGCACAATAATCTAAAACACTGTGTTCTAATTCTAATTGGCTCCAAATTAACCCTAGTCTCTCTATTTAGGCTAAGTAGACTTGTCACGTCTCAATCCCAAAATCTATGGAATCAGACACGTGGCAATGGCCAGCTGGTACGACTCCGTAGGGCTTTCCAATTTAATGGACCCGACTAAGTGCACTTACGATGTCCACAGTCAAGTAATCCAGTTGATAAACTGATTCTAACATACAACAAGTAAACTAAATCTCAATCCGTGGTAAGTAATCTCAAGGAATAATTATATGCATCATCAATCTGCAGCCCAATAATACCTCCGTTCGAATAGACCAAAAGAACAACATAGGTCTATAAACCCTAGGCTATAAAAGCAGAATCAAAATGGAAAGTAGTACATGACTGTAATAGCTAAAAATGTAAAGATACCTGCAACGATGTCCATACTCTACTATATCAAACATCCTGCAAACTGCACAAATAACCTGGAAGGGAACCAGGTCCTCAGAGGGACGTAACAAGATACAAAAATACATGCCATAAAGTAAATACAATAAAAACTCAAGGGTGAACTAACCAGCTAAGTGAAATGCAACTTGAGGACAACTTAGTGCGTATGGGAAGTGTAGGCTAGACATATGCTGATGTAATTCACCAACCGTCGTAACTGGCTAGTATATGCCATATATGCCCCCATAACAAGGGTGCTCTGCAATATAATAGCGTCCAGCTCCGAGGAGCGTGGTATCTGTAATAGTATAACGTCTAACGTTCTCTAGAGTGTGGTATCTGCAAAAACCATAAGTAACGTCCAACACTCTAAAGAACGCGATATCTGCAATATAATACATACGTCTGTATCGCTCCGAAGAACACGGTATCTGTATAAAGGAGGTGGGTGTCCCATACGCCTACTAGTCGTCCTCCCCGCCCAATGTCAAAGTATATGCCACGAATACGACGTGGACATCTCGTACTACACAATGCAAGTCACCAAGAAAATATACAACTAAGCTAAATACCGACACACGTGCTTCTCATACCGATGGCCAGTCAAGCATGAAGTACGCGTCCCTACATGAACTCACTTTGTGACGTGCAATGATACGTGTCAAGGCCTGAGGAGTCATGTTGATAACTCCACAACTTTAGGTGGGTCCACTAGACACTAGGTCAGACACAAGTCCTAACGTCAACGCCTTCGTTGACTGCACCCGAGTCTTTCTCGGACGCGCACAATTATATAATATAAAAACAATAAACATGTAACTAAAATAATAACTGAATTTAAACAGTACAACAAGGCAAGGTATACTTGTCTGGAAGCCAGGCAAAGATGCAAACACGAACTAGCTATGGAAGTAGCAGTACAACAATAGAAACTGGAGCTGATATCCCCGGATACTGTCACAAATATCACCAACAGTCTCTGGATGAGTGAGATACTCAGAAAAACATATACATACGTCTAATTTGAACACAGGAGCAAAAATACAGTTTCTGGTCAACACGGGATCCACAAGTGGGCCCGTTTTGCACCAAAAAATGTGCTAGAGACAAAGTTCTCCAAATTCATCAAACTTAGTGTCAATAAGTCCAGAACGACGATATAAACCCAACGGAATGGCCAGAACTGGATTCCGATAAGCCGATCACAAAATCGCCCGTCAAGTGGAGCCGCGAGGCCCACGATACGGGATTTTGTTAACGTTCTCATAATCGAACCAAACTTGGGTCACAGGACCAGCGTATCGCTACGAGTCTGATGGCGCAAGTTTCGTTTCGAAAGGACGAGCACACACGAAGTTACAACGAGTTCTAGAACTGGACCGATACGGGATGTTGTCGACGGATACACATTGATTCCGATGTGCACGTACATCCAAATCAACTTTCGTGAAATCCCACACGTCTGTATTGACAGTGCGCACCTTTCGAGAAAATTGGTACGCGACGTGGATGTCCGGATTGATGGGACCCACTTCCGTGAAATTATTTTTCTTTGATTTTGGATCTTAATTTACAAACAATATAAATCAAAATAAATTATTCTAATTGAAGACGTTGAAAGAGGGTTATATAGGGAACACACCTGCGAAGATAGCTCACAGAATGGTCGAGGGACGGAGGCGTGATCGCACCGTGAAGTGGGTTGGTCGAGGCTCGGTTCCGTGAATTTGAAGAAGAAGAAGAAGAAGAAGAAGAACAGTAGTAGCAGCAAGGTGTCATCGCGGCGGCGTTCCGGAGGAGGAGAAGGGAAGGGGAAGCCCGGGGGGGCGTCGCCGATCGTCGGGGGTACTCGGTGGTCGTCGGGCAGTGCTCGGCGGTGCTGTGGCAGCGGCCAGGACGGCAACGGCAGCGGCTACAGCAGCAGTTAGAGCAGCAACAGCAGCAGCGGCTCGCGGCGGCTGTGGTTCTGCCGCGGGGGGGTTGGCTCGCCGGCGTCGGGGCGGTGCTCGACGGTCTCCGGCGGAGGTAAGGGTGGCTCAGCAGCACCGCAGCAGCAGCAGCTTGAAGCGGCGGTGGCTCTGCCGCGGGGGGGTTGGCTCGCCGATATCGGGGCGGTGCTCGACGGTCTCCGGCGGGGGTGCTCTGGGTTCAGCGGTCGGGATGTGAACAGTAGAGGGAAGGGGAAAGATGTCGGCTAGGTCTAGGTTGGGGTTTTGGTGATTTAATAAAAATAAAAATAAAAGTTGTATTATATAGGTGTATGTAGAATTTGGGTTTGGGTGTTGACTTGGTCAACACCCCCTTGGGATTGGGCCTTGTCTTGACATGTAGGTATTGGAGGGCTAAGATTGCATAGTTTGAAATGCATGGCTAGGATTTGATGAGGGGTGATATTTTTAGGATTTCTTTAGGTGTTGGCTGCTGGTGTAGGTGTTTGTAGAGAGAGGAAGAGTATAGCATATATAGGAGAAAAGGGTGTGAACGCATTTAATGAACGGCATCTCGTAGTGTGAATGCATTAAATGAATAACGGCTCATAGTGTGAACGCATTAAATGAATGATGACTCGTAGTGTAAACGTATTAAATAATGACGACTCGCAGTGTGAACGTACTAAATAATGACGACTCGTAGTGTAAACGCATTAAATAATGATGACTTGTAGGATACGTAGGAAGGGGTTTCTTCATGACTTGCCTCCAATGGAAGGGGGACACCTCATTATCTTTTTTTTTGCACAAAAGACCCTAACAATTAAAAAATTGCACAAAGATGGATATTGGATTAAATAAATTAAAAAAATTAATGCAAATGGTGTTCTCGAATTAATTGGAAGTACCTGGGGCTAAAATTAGGTGGGACACAAGTCTCATGGACATAGAGGACTCAGAATAGAATATTATCATAAATTGGGTTGTACAAAATGGGTCAAGATTGCGTCTCCAATTTCGATTGGAATGCACAAGGATACAAAGTTGAATTTAATTAGATTTAAACATGGAATTTATAACGATTATTGTGCGACTAAAATGAAGCACAAGATGCAGTATTTGTGAGTTACACAAGAGTCAGAATATTAGGCTGGCATGTCTAGGAAAAGTGTATAAAATTTGTTTACAAGTAATCACTAGTGTAGTGCCCTAAATATCGAAGCAACTGTAAGGTACACTAAGTGATATAAATATTGTACAACAAATATAAAATACTGTATATTAATTCTAATTGGCTCCAAATTAACCCTAATCTTTCCATCTAAGCTAAGTAGGCCTAAATTTGGTTGAGGGGGTTTACAAGACCTAAATTTGGTCGAGGGATTTTACATCATACGTACACACCAGCTCAAGATAAACCCTACCAAATGTAGTGCCCTATTTTTCCTATTTGGGGAGGCGGCTAAGAAATACTTGGTATCGTTCGATCGGGACATCTTGAATCAAGATCATTTTCTTGTTATGAATTGGTTTCTTTGGAATCATGTCCCATTTTTAACGGATCGTGCCTTAAAGAATGACTCGGCGGCAGAGTCGAGAGGGGTCTTCTCATTGCGCTGGTTTCTTTGCTCATTTTTTATGCCGCTTGGTTGCTTTCTTGTTGGTTTGGTGACTTACATTTTCTTGAACGATTTTGATAGATTTTATTATCTTCGTTCTTTGGATTTCGTATTTTGTATCGAACCCTTGGAGCCCGAAGCAGGAGATATTGATCATCTGTTGGTGCGTGCAGGTGATCGTATAGGCGATGCGCAAGCGGAGTCTTGAAGATCTTTCCTCTCTCTCCCAATTCACCAACTTGTGAGTGGCTTTATTTCTGATTAGCGCCATTCTTCCAAATCTTCATCCTTCGTAACCTGACTCATTTATGCGTTCCAATCGACGATACCATAATAATAAAATTGAGTCAAGATAAAAGAAGAAGTTGACTTGAAACAATTAATGATGGTCACCTAAAGTCACTATACGATAACTTTATTGTGAGCTTGTCTGCTATGCATATGCTTAATATTGTTTCAGTTGTAGCTAGAACTTATTTATCTATAATTGTTTAATGGGTAGTACAAATTTGAAATGTGATCATTGAGCAAGGTAGCCTATACTATGGAATATGTATGAAGTTCATTTACTTATATTGCTTTGAAGTACTTCATTTGATAACTTAGTTTGTAGATGAGGCATGGTCAAGGACAACTTCTACACAAGATATGTCATTCTACGAACGATCGCCGGGGCACTAGGACCGCTTTGACTCGGGTAGAATATTTGCTAGTGTAGTCCTAGCATTGGATGGGTCCGTACGTCCGCCAAGGACTAGCTACCTGTCACTACCACATTCTGAAAATAGGGGTATTTTCAACTTTTTATATATTATTAATATCGTGGTATTTATATTAAATAATTTCTCGATATGTGTATTTAAATTAAATAATTGTATGAGATGTGTATTTAAATATTTACAGTGTTCATTAATGTTTGAGCTGGTAGACTAGACCTAGAAGCCCACTAGACGAACACCTGTCCGAATTATAGGATTTTGTATTTGATTTGTATTAATTAGAATTTAATTATTGGAGGCCGTAATTAATTACCGTAATTTATTTAATTGATTGCACCTTGCCGTTGCTTCGATATTTGGAGCGCTACCCTAGCTTTTGCCTTCCAACAAATTTCACAACATTGCCCTAGACATGCCCGCCTTCTATTCTGCCATTTTTTGTAACTCATAATTATGCTCTCTTGTGGTTCATTTTAGCCGCACAATAATCGTCGCAGACGTTTATTTAAATTCTAAATAAATTCTAATTTTGTATTGTTGTGCGTTCCAATCGAAATTGGAGGCAATCTTGGCTTATTTTTCGTACGACCCAAATTAGGGTAATATTCTGTTCTGAGTCTTCTTCATTAATGATATTGATGACCCGACCTAATTTTGGCCCCACGTGCTCCTAATTAATTTTAGAACGCCAATCGTATCTAATTTTAATTAATTAAATCCAGTGACCCACTCCTGTGCAATTTTCTAATTGTTGGGGGCTTAATTGCAAAATTTCAACGAGGTGTCACTATCCTATTGGTTTAGCCAAATGAAGAAAGCAACCCCCTCATTTTTTCTCCATATCGAATCCTGGCCACCCATTCAAAATGGGTGCATCCTCACCCTTCAATTCCCACACACTCTCTCCCTATTTAATGTCCCATCATTCCCTCTTTCCAAGGAAACCCTAATCCCCAAAAACCTAGGCTAGCCCACATCCAACCGTAGCCTCCTCCCTCATTCTAATTTTTTTTTTCTTTTCTCTTCTTCTCCTTTCTTCTTCTTCTTTTCTTCCTTTTTCTTCCTCTCCTTGTTTTGAATTTTACCAAGGGGGAAATACACCACCACCATTGTTACCATCTCCCTCCGGCCTACTGCAACTGCTCTGGCCGAACCCCATCCCAGCTGCCAGCCCGGCCAGCCCCGGCCTGCAGTCCAGCTCCTCCTAGCTCCCCTCGACTCCGGTCGAACTCCCCACCAGCTCCACAACTCTGAGCCACCCTGCATCCCCTGCACGAACCTCACCACACCCACCGTCCACCCGACCGAGCATCTTCCTCGGCGAGCCTCTTCCCGCTGTCAGTCCGACTCCGGCGGTCTCCACCACCAGGCCCTCCACTCATCCGAGACTCCTCCACCGAGCCTCTCCCCGACCCCGGTCACTGCTCCAGCAGTCCGGCCTTCGCTCCGGTCATAACACCCGGCCTCCCTCCAGCTCCCTCTCCTACAACCCGAGCGTCCCCGAGCGTCCACTACCCTCCTCCGGTGGCCCACTATGCAACCGCCACCTTCGACTCCGACCCGCGTCGAGCACCCTCCACACCGGAGTCGACCAACTCTGGCCTGTAACTCCGCCTACACCCGATGTTCCTCCTTTCCGAGCTCCAGTTTCCCCGTCGACCACCCCATTCCCCGCTGCTCTGGCCCGGCCCAGCCGAACTCCGACCCCGACCTCCTACTCTTCTTCCCCGGCGAGTCCCGCATCCGGTCGACACCTCTGCTCCTCTTCCCTCCCGTTTCTCCTCCGATCACCCCCATGGGAATCACCTCCACCTATCACCACCACATACTACCACCACCATCATCATCATAAACCACCACCAGGCGAGCCACCCCGCATTCCGGTGCGGCCATCCCCCGCCGGCCAGCTCACCCTCCGGCATGACCACACAGCCTCCGACGGCTGTGCACCACCACCACCTCTGTAAGCCTTTCCCTCTCCCTTCCCTCTTCCCTCCTTTAGCGTATATGTATATGTGTGTATTAGGTGTATATGTATACGTATATGTGTGTGTAGGTGTATGTGTATACATATACATATATATATATATATATATATATATATATATATATATATATATATATATATATATATATGTGTGTGTGTGTGTGTGTGTGTGTGTGTGTGTGTGTGTGCGTGTGTGTGTGTGTGTGTGTCTTTGTGTGTATGTGTATATACGTATATGTGTGCGTATACGTGTATGTGTGTGTACGTAAGTACGTATGTATACATATGTGTATGTTTGATGATACGTATTCATATATGTATATATATATATATATATATATATATCGTATATTCTCTAATTGGGTATATACTTGTATTCAATATATTAGTATTAATATATATATTAATACGTATTTTTGGTATATATATATATATATACCTATATATATATGTATGTATTTTTGGTATAAATATATATATATTTATTTGGTATAATTTCATATAGTATATACGTATTAAATGTATTTTTGGTATATGTATAAATATATATATAAATGTAAGTATTTTGGTATAAATATATATATATATAAATATGGTACGTATATTTTTTAACATATGTATATATATATAATATATATGTACCTATACATATTTTGTACGTAATGTTGGTATAACCCTATATATGTATTATATTTAATTATTGATAATTGGTATATATATATAGTGTAGGCGACCTGAGTGTAAATACGGATACCCCGTAACTACACATGGCCTATGACCCTATGAACTGTTAGCAGTCTGCCACACGTACACTGACGTACTGGCAAGCCCCGTGCCATTTTGATCGTCTGTCTTGCCCAGAAATCGCAGACGCGACGCCCGTGCAACTTGACGCACACTGACCCTAGATTGACCAGTGCCATACCTGGCATAGCCTTGAGTTATGTATTTGTGTTGTGTTAGTGTAGCACCTGATGCAAATGTTGTATGGTTTATTACATGTTTATAGGACTGTCGGATCCTCCAGACGATACTCTGGGACTGGATATTGGTATTACCAGCTAAGGACCCCAAGGCGAGTACATTCTCTGATTAGCTTCTTGTTTATGATATCCCCTATGTTTATTGTATCTAGTGTAAATATCCATATTCTCGACACGCTGGTTACACGGATTGGTGTATACGGATCTCATCATGAGATATTATTCCTTGTTCATGGTGTAGCTTGTACAAGTCTTGTTTCATTATTATCTTGTACATGTACAGACACTGATTTTCGGGGAGATTTGCTACCTCCCTAGGGAATCCCGTGCCATAGCGTACCATGATTGGATCTACTATACCAGTCGGGGGTGGGGAGTATTTTAGTATAGATATATGATCATACCCAACTCTACATGCATCATAGATCACCCCACATATCACGTCGGGTGCGGCCTGACCATTTACATGCTTCATAGCTGTTACATGTGATTAGCCTGACCTCTACATGCATCATAGCTAACCAACGGTTAGCCTGACCTTACATGAATTATAGCTAATCATATGTAACCAGTCTGATCAAGTTCCCAAGCCGATCATATGTTAAAGCTAGTACTCACACACTTATTCATAGTATTCTTGCTCATTGACATATTGTTTCCTTTCCTGCATTTACTTACAGTATTTCCAGTATATCCTTTATTGTGTAATTCTCGTACATATACATGCATCTTGTATATTTCTATCTATATACTGCTACATAGTTTATATCATTGATATAGAACTGCTATTAGAAATGTACTTTGCTCCTTCCTGACTGGAAAATATTTTTCAGACTATGCCTAGAGGACTGGTATCCGACACTTGTGGACCACAGGGTGAGTAGTTGCAGTCTTGGACATTAGTAGTGCAGTCGTGATTCCGGGAGGTTTAGCCGGAATCACTAGTTATCTAGTTAGTTTCTTAGTTGTCTATTTTTGTACCGAATTTGTCTCCGGCCATCTTATTTGAGACTTGGATTATGTTGAGTTAGATTATTTACAAATTAGACTTGTGTTGTATTTTATTTTATTTCTTCGATTCTTATCTTGCTGTAGTTATGTGATTGAGTATGTTGTTCATTTATATTTTATTATCCGTGTCTCCTAATGGAGTTGGATACTAGTGCGAGATTGTTTAGATAGTGCTTGACCTTATAAGCCCCCTAAATTTCAGAATTATTAATTGGGGATTTTTCTGGAAATTTTTAGGATTTTTTTGATGATTAAAACCTAGGCGTTGGTAATTATAGGATTTTTTTAATTGCGGTTAATTCATATTAAAATATTATGAAAATAATATTTTATGGTGTAAAATGGGAAACCGGACATAGGGTAATTTTCTGTGAATTTATTGGACTCCGAAAATCCGTTTAAAGCCCTTGAGAACTATTAAATAATTAAACTGAATTTAACCCGTGCCAACGCCCGACATCCCCATGAGAGCCGAAGCCAAGCCCAAGGAGCGTTGACCCGGCCCGAATCCTAGGTCAAACCCTATTCCAATTTTCGGTATGTATAAATACATGTTTTCTAGTTTTTCTCCACAAAGAAAACTAAAAAGAAAATAACAAAATCCTAAATCCCTAAAATCCCTAAAATCCCCAAATTCCTAATTAACCCTAACCCTAACCCTAACCTAGCCGTCGGCTACCCCCCCCCCCCCCCCCCGCCGGAGCAGCCGATCTCCTCCGTCTCACTCGACTTCGCCATCACCCCAGCGACCAGCCGCCCGACCCGAGCCTCTGCACGACTTCCCGCCGCCGAGTCCAGCCCCGACCCGTGTCCGCCGTCTCCCTCTGCACGACCCCCTCCCAGCCGTCGATCACCCTCCGCCGAGCCCGACACCTCCACCCAGCCTCCTCAGCCTTGACCGCCCTGCCTCGCCTGAACCGAAGTCGCCATTGAACCCCTGTCCGCCAGAACCCTAGTTCTCTCCTCCGCCGTGGCCGACATCCGCAGCCCCAACTCGACGACCTCTCTTCTTCCTCTGTCTCCTTCCCTGCCTCCTCTCTCCACCACCGGAGACCCCTCGACATCCCTCCTCCTCCGCCAGAACACCCAGGCCGAAACCCTAAGCTACTCGACCCGCCGTGTCGAGCCCCTCTCCTTCTTCCTCCTTCCCAGAACCCCCGTGCCCTAGCCCGCTGTCCCCTGCCTCCCTTTGGCCGCCCTCCAGCCACGACCCCCGACACGAGCACCTAACCCTAGCCTGGACACAGCAGCAGACACAAGATAGGGACGCAGGACACGAAGCAGGACGCAGGTTACGAAGGACACCCTCGGACACGAGAAATCGGACTTCACGGAGCCCTGTTCAGGTAGCGTTTCCTCTCTCCTTGTGATTCCGTTTTCGATTCCGTCAGTTGCATCGCGTAGACTGTATGACCCTCTTGGTGCCCGTGCAATTCGCTCGGTGCATCGCGTCCTGTGGTGATCGCACACCGCGATCCAAAAATGGGAAAAACAACACCCCGTTTCACCCCGGAACTGAGTGCGCCCCGCCAAACGGGACGACTTGGTCGCACGTGGTCTTTACCGAACTGTGCGCGACGTTGATACGGTCGTGTGAGATTTCACAGAAGTCGATTCGGATGTGCGTGCACACCGGAATCAACGCGTATCCGCCGGCAACGCCCCGTATCCATCCATTCTGGAATATGCTGTAACTTTGTGTACACACGTCGGATCGAGACGAAACTTGCGCCATCGGACTCGTAGCAATACGCTGGTCCTGTGACCCAAGTTTGGTTCGATTCTGAGAACGTTGACGAAATCGCGTATTGTGGGCCCCACAAGCTCCACTTGACGGGCGATTTTGTGACCGGCTCATCGGAATCCAATTCTGGAACTTCCGTTGGGATCGTATCATCGTTCCTGACTTGTTGACACTAAGTTTGGCGAATTTAGAGACCTTTGACCCTGACGCACTTTTCGGTGCAAAGTGGCCCACATGTGGACCCCGCTTTGGGCCGGAAATGTCATTTTTGCCCTTGTGTCCAAATTGGACTCAAGGACAGGCGTTTTTAGCTATTTGATATTTTCTGAATCTAATGGTAATGTTTATTTCAGCAACCGGAGTAGTACCTGCAGACCACACTGAGACCAGAGCTACAGTTGGAGCCAGGACCCCAGGCAAGTGTACCTTGCCAAACTCTGCAGTATTGTTACATATTTTTCTTGCTTCTTTATAGTGCTGTGCATGCTTAACCTAGGACCATGTGACGTACTTAGCGTCCGATTATTAGTCGGGTGCCAACACCGTACGCGGTGTTGTGTATTGTCATCTAGATATGGACATTCGTGACACTTTATATTCCCGTACTTGTCATACCAAGTACACTTGACCCAGGACACTTGACACTGTTCATGAGACAGGATCTTCCCGAGATATTTATGGTGATTCTGTATAGGATACAGGACTTGACATTGATATTATATCCCTAGACATTAGATGACTTGTGCATTAGATATGATTGTGCGTGTCATGGACATGAGACGTGTGATTACATTGGGTGGGGAGAGACACACAGGCTACAGGCTGATCATATATATATACACCCCTATTATTGTGAGGCATAAGACTCTGAAGCCCGAGCTTGGCCCATTACTCATATTACTGCTGCTACCGGCTCCCCTACACAGAGCTTGTAGTATGCTTCAGCCTGAGTTCTAATGCTGCTCTCATCTTGCATATCACTTAGCTGGTTATTTAGTGTTCCCCTATTGTTCCATCTATTGCTGGAGAGACCCACAGGCTACAGGTTGACTATATTATGCCGGCTACTCAGTCTCCCGCTGAGCTAGACCACCTTATGATATCACTGCTACCGGCTCCCCTACACAGAGCTTGTAGTTGTTTCAGCCTGAGTACTATTGATGTTCTTTCTTGCATTTCACACAGATGATTACATAGCTTACCCTATTTATCTCATTTACTATTACACTGCATTTTGGCATGTCGATTTCTGTACCTTGTTATGTCCCCTGAGGACCTGGATACCGGACTTTGTCCCCAGGACTAGTAGAGAAGATCCACCTGGAGTATACAGTACAGGAGCATTATCAGGAGCAGAAGCAGGAACAGGAGCAGTTACAGGAGCAGAACTAGGATCTGAGGACGAGATCATACCAGAGGACTTCTCCTAAGTATTGGCGTGAGATATTCTTTTATTTCTGTTTCTAGTTATTCTCTTTCCAGTCTATTTTATTGATGTATCAGACCTATTCTCGGATTGTTCTCCGAGACACCTTTGTTGAGATATGCTAGTTTATTTCTATTTGTATTTATTCTGGCATTTGATCTGTGATTACCTGTTGTGGATGAGATTAGCATAGACTGTGGCTTGTATCATTGGACCTACTTATTCTTATGTTACAGCTTAAGCATGCCCCGACGGATCCATTAAATTGGGTATGTCCATCTGTGTGTGCTGCTGGCCATTGCCACGCATCTGGTCCCTCGATATTTTGGGACTGGGGTGTGACATGGTTTTTGTGGTGGCCCATGCAGGTCAACGACTAAATTGTTCGGTTTCAACTTAGGGACCGAACAAGCCTGCAATAAGAATATGATAAGTTTTTAGGATCTCATCCACTTGCTTGAAACGTTCTTGATATCTATATCAGACTCGAATTTATTTCTTGACTCGCATCCTGCCTTGATTCCTGAGCGCTCTTATAGTTTACTTTGATGCAGAGCAATGGATTCACAAGCACGCGACGAGACTCATCCAGAAATACCACAAGGTGCTGTGATAACCAACGGAGATGAAGTGACACCAGTTAGTGAAGGTCCATCATCACAGCAAGCAAGTCAGCATGCCTCGAGAATCCAGGAAGATGACGTTCCACCATCGACACAGTTTACTCCATCAATACCTAACGTTCCACAAGGGCAGGCTATGGACGAACAACAAATGTTTCGAATGTTCTACGCGATGATGCAAGCCCATCATAAGGTTCAGGAAGAAGCTCAGCAGATCCAAGCGGAGAAGTTCATCGATAGATTCAGTTCAGAGTTACGGAAGTTAATCAGCCCCGCTGCAACTACCTTATACGAGGAGGTTCTTACTACACCAAGACCCATGGAGTGCGACACAAGGATAGGGTCCAGCCGGAAGCGCCCGTATACATCAGCATCAGACCAAGCACAACAAGAAAGAGTTGCAAAGCAACCACAGATTAATCCACCACCAAGAGCAGCACCCAGAGCCTCATTTCTTCCTACTTGTAACTATTGTGGCAAGATAGGCCATATTGAAAAAGAATGCAGACGCAAGTTAGGATTATGCTTGATTTGCGGAACCAGTCAACACTTCGCTAGGGACTGTTCTCAGCATCGAGAGAAAGCAGTGATGATTCATCAACCAGCCACATCAGCACCAGCCGGAGCACCACAGGAAGAAGTTACAAAGAAGTCTCACATACACCAGCCACCAGAAGCACCTCCGCAAGTACTGCCTGTCTGTCCATATTGTCGCAAGCGAGGCCATGTTGAGAACGAGTGCAGACGCAAAAGGAAATTATGCATAGTTTGCGGATCCAGTCAGCATTTATTAAAATAATGCCCTAAGCGTCGAGACAGAGCACCAATGAATAACCAACAAGCTTTACCAGCACCAAGGCCAGCCTCTCCAGCGTTGGAAGCACCGCAAACGAGAATTGAAGGAGTTAGACCACCAGCCCCAGGAGGGAATCAGCCGAGACCACCCCTGGCACCACAAGTAACACTCTTCCAGCAGGCTCAACAGCAGCAGAGGAATCAACTACAAGAACGTGAACAAGCTCCAGCGATGACTTTGGAAGACACGCAGACCCATGAAGTAGCTAATGTGCATAATTTGTCGTAGTTATCTGTTTATCGATTTGTTTTATCTCGTGCCTATTGGTTCGTGACCCCAGCCCTAACCTATGTAATTTTGAACTTGCTTATAATTGATAACAATAGAGATTATAGAGCCTTCTGCTATTGTGCTTATCTTGTGATTGTTTTGAGAACTTGAATTAATTTGTACCTCCTTTCATCATCATCTAGCGTACTTCTAATTGTTGTACTACCTTGACTTATGCTGCTAATATAGCCTAGTTTTGCAAGCTTATCCTTTTTTCGAGCTTGATCATGACATCTGTATTATTGGACGCGTACACTAATACAGTTGTCTATTCAGAATCAGTGTATTACGGTCTGATCAACCTTAGTACATTTTGGTTCGTTCTTCACACGACTACTTCACGTGGATTGAGATATATAGTTGACTAGTATACTTGCCCTCTAGATATGTCTGAGCATATCGTATCAGTTACATGACTGTACTAATACGAGCATGCGAACAAAGGATTACCAGAATAGGATTTTAATCCACAATTGTCTTGACAAATCTCCTTTGAATTCGTTAAACGCCTTGATCCCGATACTTCTATTCTATTACCTCACCATTGAACTCTTTATTATTGATCTTCGTCCTCCCTTATTTCGGAAAGACGAAACCTCGTGCTTGGTATAAGTTTGATATATAGACAGTACTAGATGTACCCCACAGGCCGGTCGCATTGTTGATGACCTTTTATAAATGATTAAGGGCATATCATAGATGGCGTTGATAGTGTTAAAGACTTTGAGGATTCAATAACATGATTAAATAAGTAGGGGCATAGTTTTCTTAGAGTTATAGCCTTAGATGATAGATGGATAAATTCTAAGTTGGGTAGAGACCGCAAAGTCACTTGAGAAGAATCCTATAGACTGTAGTCAAGTGAGATTGGATAGAGAGCACCCTACCATATTTTAATTTCGAGGACGAAATTTTTATAAGTTGGGTAGATTGTAAGCCCCCTAAATTTAAGAATTATTAATTGGGGATTTTTCTGGAAATTTTTAGGATTTTTCTGATGATTAAAACCTAGGCGTTGGTAATTACAGGATTTTTTAATTGCAGTTAATTCATATTAAAATATTATGAAAATAATATTTTATGGTGTAAAATGGGAAACCGGACATAGGGTAATTTTCTGTGAATTTATTGGACTCCGGAAATCCGTTTAAAGCCCTTGAGAACTATTAAATAATTAAACTGAATTTAACCCGTGCCAACGCCCGACATCCCCATGAGAGCCGAAGCCAAGCCCAAGGAGCGTTGACCCGGCCCGAATCCTAGGTCAAACCCTATTCCAATTTTCGGTATGTATAAATACATGTTTTCTAGTTTTTCTCCACAAAGAAAAATAAAAAGAAAATAACAAAATCCTAAATCCCTAAAATCCCCAAATTCCTAATTAACCCTAACCCTAACCCTAACCTAGCCGTCGGCTACCCCCCCCCCTCCGCCGGAGCAGCCGATCTCCTCCGTCTCCCTCGACTTCGCCATAACCCCAGCGACCAGCCGCCCGACCCGAGCCTCTGCACGACTCCCCGCCGCCGAGTCCAGCCCCGACCCGTGTCCGCCGTCTCCCTCTGCACGACCCCCTCCCAGCCGTCGATCACCCTTCGCCGAGCCCGACACCTCCACCCAGCCTCCTCAGCCTTAACCGCCCCGCCTCGCCTGAACCGAAGTCGCCATTGAACCCCTGTCCGCCAGAACCCTAGTTCTCTCCTCCGCCGTGGCCGACACCCGCAGCCCCAACTCGACGACCTCTCTTCTTCCTCTGTCTCCTTCCCTGCCTCCTCTCTCCACCACCGGAGACCTCTTGACATCCCTCCTCCTCCGCCAGAACACCCAGGCCGGAACCCTAAGCTACTCGACCCGCCGTGTTGAGCCCCTCTCCTTCTTCCTCATTCCCAGAACCCCCGTGCCCTAGCCCGCTGTCCCCTGCCTCCCTTTGGCCGCCCTCCGGCCACGACCCCCGATACGAGCACCTAACCCTAGCCTGGACATAGCAGCAGACACAAGATAGGGACGCAGGACACGAAGCAGGACGCAGGATACGAAGGACACGCTCGGACACGAGAAATCGGACTTCACGGAGCCCTGTTCAGGTAGCGTTTCCTCTCTCCTCATGATTCCGTTTTCGATTCCGTCAGTTGCGTCGCGTAGACTGTATGACCCTCTCGGTGCCCGTGCAACTCGCTCGGTGCATCGCGTCCTGTGGTGATCGCACACCGCGATCCAAAAAGGGAAAAATAATATCCCGTTTCACCCCGGAACTGAGTGCGCCCCGCCAAACGGGACGACTTGGTCGCACGCGGTCTTTACCGAACTATGCGCGACGTTGATACGGTCGTGTGAGATTTCGCAGAAGTCGATTCGGATGTGCGTGCACACCGAAATCAACGCGTATCCGCCGACAACGCCCCGTATCCGTCTATTCTGGAATACGCTATAACTTTGTGTACACACGTCGGATCGGACTCGTAGCAATACGCTAGTCCTGTGACCCAAGTTTGGTTCGATTCTGAGAACGTTGACGAAATCGCGTATCGTGGGCCCCACAGGCTCCACTTGACGGGCGATTTTGTGACAGGCTCATCGGAATCCAATTCTGGAACTTCCGTTGGGATCGTATCATCGTTCCTGACTTGTTGACACTAAGTTTAGCGAATTTAGAGACCTTTGACCCTGACGCGCTTTTCGGTGCAAAGTGGCCCACATGTGGACCCCGCTTTGGGCCGAAAATATCATTTTTGCCCTTGTGTCCAAATTGGACTCAAGGACAGGCGTTTTTAGCTATTTGATATTTTTTGAATCTAATGGTAATGTTTATTTCAGCAACCGGAGTAGTACCTGCAGACCACACTGAGACCAGAGCTACAGTTGGAGCCAGGACCCCAGGCAAGTGTACCTTGCCAAACTCTGCAGTATTGTTACATATTTTCCTTGCTTCTTTATAGTGCTGTGCATGCTTAACCTAGGACCGTGTGACGTACTTAGCGTCCAATTATCAGTCGGATGCCAACACCGTACGCGGTGTTGTGTATTGTCATCTAGAGATGGACATTCGTGACACTTTATATTCCCGTACTTGTCATACCAAGTACACTTGACCCAGGATACTTGACACTGTTCATGAGACAGGATCTTCCCGAGATATTTGTGGTGATTCTGTATAGGATACAGGACTTGACATTGATATTATATCCCTAGACATTAGATGACTTGTGCATTAGATATGATTGTGCGTGTCATGGACATGAGACGTGTGATTACATTGGGTGGGGAGAGACACACAGGCTACAGGCTGATCATATATATATACACCCCTATTATTGTGAGGCACAAGACTCTGAAGCCCGAGCTTGGCCCATTACTCATATTATTGCTGCTACCGGCTCCCCTACACAGAGCTTGTAGTATACTTCAGCCTGAGTTCTAGTGCTGCTCTCATCTTGCATATCACTTAGCTGGTTATTTAGTGTTCCCCTATTGTTCCATCTATTGCTGGAGAGACCCACAGGCTACAGGTTGACTATATTATGCCGGCTACTCAGTCTCCCGCTGAGCTAGACCACCTCATGATATCACTGCTACCGGCTCCCCTACACAGAGCTTGTAGTTGTTTCAGCCTGAGTACTATTGATGTTCTCTCTTGCATTTCACACAGATGATTACATAGCTTACCCTATTTATCTTATTTACTATTATACTACATTTTGGCATGTCGATTTCTGTACCTTGTTATGTCCCCTGAGGACCTGGATACTGGACTTTGTCCCCAGGACTAGTAGAGGAGATCCACCTGGAGTATACAGTACAGGAGCATTATCAGGAGCAGAAGCAGGAACAGGAACAGGAGCAGTTACAGGAGCAGAACCAGGATCTGAGAATGAGATCATACCAGAGGACTTCTCCTGAGTATTGGCGTGAGATATTCTTTTATTTCTGTTTCTAGTTATTCTCTTTCCAGTCTATTTCATTGATGTATCAGACCTATTCTCGAATTGTTCTCCGAGACACCTTTGTTGAGATATGCTAGTTTATTTCTATTTGCATTTATTCTGGCATTTGATCTGTGATTACCTGTTGTGGATGAGATTAGCATAGACTGTGACTTGTATCATTGGACCTACTTATTCTTATGTTACAGCTTAAGCATGCCCCGACGGATCCATTAAATTGGGTATGTCCATCGGTGTGTGTTGCTGGCCATTGCCACGCATCTGGTCCCTCGATATTTTGGGACTGGGGCGTGACAGACCTAGACAGCGTTCTACCGTCGATGCTGCGGCGTAGGCTGGACGTACCCACGCTCCCGTACCCCTCAATCGGGTGCGGGTCGTGACACTACCCAAAGCGGAATGACAGCTGACCCATCTCTCGTCCGACCAAGTGATACGCTATTTATATTTAAATTATGCAAACTAACTATGTCTTCGTGGCAGAGAAGGCCATGGTATGTTGTGTACAGATGGTTCAGACGGTGCAGGTAAAAGTCATCGAACGGTGGCATATTTTGTTATGTCCTTTTATTCTATTGCATATATATAAAAGATTGAACTAAGGCAAGATAGAAAGATCACATAATAATAATGTTGCATGTTCACATGAATACAATATCGATTTGGTATGTTGGGTTAGCTCGCCCTCACCGGTACATTTTGAAGTACTAACCCTCGTTGCAGCAGGTTCCCCGAGCCAAAGAGATACCGCGAGGAGCTGAAGCTTCCCCCAATCTTCTACTGATATGGCGTGTTCGTGTTGTGACTTTTGGAGCACAAGTACATAATATCAAGGAGCTCACACATACTCATTTGAACCTCCTAGGCGATGGTGCTAACACGCACCCAAGGTGGTTTGCTCTTTTAAAATATTAGTAAGGAATGTAATATATGGATCGGCTATCTCATTTTGTATCCAAGTTGTAAGCCCATGCGACATCCTTATTACTTTTGAGTCAATAGTCTATAACTAGATGTTCATTATCAATAAAGAAAACTTTTTTATATTCAATGTGTGATATCTCAATTGCGTACTCTGTTGCATATGTTTCTAAATTATATCATTATGCCTAGGCCTTATGCGGATGCGCCTTACGCTCGTACGGCATCACGCTCGGGGACGATTATCGATTTAACGAAAATTGAGGTGTGACACCAAATCCTTTCTGAGAGTCTCCAACAGCAAATTCTTGGGCTTTATCAACACTTCTCAGGGTATTCACAAAGACCCCAACAAAACTAAATCAATCCTTGAGACAAACCCGCCGAGAAACCTTTGGGAGCTTCGCGACATTCAAAAGAGGCTGGCATACATCAGGAGTTTTATATCAAACCTCTCGGGGCGTTATCGGTCATTCACCCAGCTCATAAAGAAAGGTGTCTCCTTTGTTTGGAATAAAGAATGCCAATGTGCGTTTGACGATATCAAGGGATACCTATCAAATCCTCCAGTGCCAGTAGCCCTGGTTGTGGGAAAGTCCTTCTGACTCTATGTACGTGCAATGGATCACTCCTTCGGTGCTATATTAGCCCAAAATAGTGATGCATACCACGAGCAGGCCATCTACTACCTTAGTCGGATGATGGTCGGTGCAGAGCATAGGTACACCCCCGTTGAAAAGGAATACCTTGCTCTAGTATTTGCTATCCAGAAGACTCAACATTATATGACTGGACAGACTATTCATGTGATATCGCGAGTCAATCCGCTTATAGTACTCATGACTAAACCAGGGGCGCTCAGTTCCTGTTGAGCTACCTGGGCGATACTACTGTCTCCATAAGACATGGTGTTTGTCCCTCAGAAAGCCATCAAGGGCCAAGAACTGGTCGACTTCCTGGCAGCACATTCGTTGCCATAAACCTCAAAACTCTATGACAAGATATTCCAGACAAAGTAAAGAACTCAAATATGACTTCGTGCAAAGCTGTTTGGCGGGTGTTCTTCGTCGGCGCTTCGAGAGCATGGCCCAAAGGCAATATCGTTGTCGGAGTTGGGATAGTATTAATCTCTCCCTATAATCTTGTCATTAATCGAGCTTATTCCCTCATGGAGCCATGCTCCAACAACGTGTCAGAATACAATGCTCTCATTATTGGACTCCAACTTGCTAAACAAGTAGGGGTGGACTATTTAGAGGAATATGGTGACTCCAAGGTAATAATCAACCAAGTCCGTGGCGAATATGAAGTCCGAAATGAAGACATAATTCTATACCACCAAGCTGCGCTTGGCATCATCTCAACCTTCAAGGGATTCTTCACTGAGCATGTCCCCCAGATGCAGAACGTCGAGGCTGATGCCGTGGCCGGCCTAGTTGCCTCCTTGGCAGTTCCAGATAACACCCATCAGCTAATTACAGTGATCGGTCAAGAGCTGGTCTGCCCCAAAAATAACCTCTGCCTATGTCTGAGTTACGCGGTGGAAGTAGACACTGATGTCCAAGACTGGAGGCTTCCATTCATTGACTATGCGGTCTATAGAATTCTCTTCGAGAACCCAAAGGAAGCCATGTCCATCAAGAGACGTTCCCTCCGGTTCTACTACGATACGGCTACTAAAATTTTGTATCGCCGCTCATACGATGTCCTTCTGCTACGATGCCTATCGAATAAAGAAGCCAAACAGGCGCTTCAGGAAGCCCATGATGGCGTCTGCGGTGCCCACCAACCCGGCCCAAAGCTACAGGACTGTCTTCAAAGAATGGGTTATTACTAGCCAATGATGGTAGCAGAGGCCATTGATTATGCGAGGAAATGCCAAACGTGCCAAATCCACGCAGACTTCATCCACCAGCCCTTGAAATTACTGTACCCAATAGTAGCATCCTAGTCGTTTGAGGCATGGCGAATAGATATCATCGGACCAAAAAGTCCACCTTCTCTAAGGGGCATCGGTTAATCTTGGCCATCACCGACTACTTCTACAAGTGGGCGAAAGCAGTACCACTCGCAGAAGTCAAGACATCCAACGTGATCAGCTTCGTCAAGCATCACGTCATCTACCGCTTCGTCTTACCACGAAGGATCATTCACGACAATGGTCCACAGTTCAAGAGCCATGCATTATACCGGTTTTGCGACAGAAACCGGATTCAGAATGTGGTTTCGACTGCCAACAACCCAGCGACAAATGGGTTGGCCAAGGAGTTCAATAAAATCATTATCAAGCTTCTCAAGAAATTTATATCATCCAACAAGCGCGACTGGAACGAGAAGCTGGGTGAATGTCTCTGGGCCTACCGTACAACGGTCTGGACAGCTACATGAAGTACGCCATTCTCTTTAGTATACGGAAGCAAAGTGGTCCTCCCCCTCAAGATCCAAATATCTTCACTCTGAGTGGCTCTCTCCAATCAGCTAATCGTGGACGACAAACATCGCCGACGACTACAAGAGCTGGAAGCACTCGACAAAAAATGACTCTTAACTCAGTAGCACATTTAGTTATACCAAGCGCGTCTCTCTGGAGCCTTCAACAAGTGGGTCAATGAAAGAACGTTCCAAATAGGCGATCTTGTCTTGACAGTAAGACGATTGATGGTTGACACACAAAACAACTGACAAATTCTAGCCCAAATGGAAAGGCTCGTTCATCGTAGAATCGTATTCTCCAACGGCACCTACCGACTCGTGAAACCCAACGGCGACTTGCTCATGATGCCTATCAACGGCAAGTTCCTGAAAATGTACTACGTCTAAATTTGACTTGTACTCCCCTCATCACCAGCGGGATAACCCAAATATATATCTCTACACTATTGGTTCTTCATCCCCAGTAAGTGCCTATGTGCAATATTTTTTTCTTCTTTACAAATTCTTGTAAAAGCCATCATCTTTATCTAGGACCCTGGATACGCAACAGATGATGGATCCTCAAAATCTTCCCAGTAGAGCATACCTCAGGTTCACTTACACACTCCCACAGTGACCACTCAAAAATCAATCTCATTAGACGCTAGCCATGTTCATATTGCTTCTGAGCTATCTTCCCACCAATCTCCCCAGCGGAGCAATTCTTGGGTCTATCTTCATATTTAGATAGACCACACTCAGCAAATTACTTCTCAGCGAGTTTCTCGGATATCGGTTCATGTCCATATTATCTCTGAACTACCGTCCTAAAATTTCTCGCCGGCTGAGTTTGCCATATCCATATTACCTCTGAGCAAACCTTTCGGTTCTTGGCTATCGATCATCACATCTATATTACCTCTGATATCGATTATCATCCCCACTTATCACCCATACTCACCAAGGTACACCAGCGATATTAGGTCCACAAAAACTGCCACGTCCATATTACCTCTAGTAGGGCTTGTTCTAAACCTATTACTTGCACCCAGGTGCGCCAGAAGTAATGGGTCCACAAGACCTATCACGTCCATATCACCTCTGATAGGGATTATTTTTGAATTTATTACTTGTACTCTAGTACGCAAAAAATAATAAGTCCACCAAAGATCCTCCAGTGGAATATCTTTAAAAAGCTACGGTATTATACTACATCCATATTACCTCTAGTATAATATCCAAAGATAACATAAAATCATACACAACAAGACAAATGAAGGAAGAAGATCCACTAAAAGATCAAAATAAATCCATCAGTTAATGATGATTTGATATCCTCGAAGTGCTCGCCCATGTGGGCTAACGCCTAGGCGGCCCGACGTCCATACGATCCAACGTCCATGCTCCAGCCATGCGGCCAAAAGTGCTTCTTCCTCCATGTTTCTTATTTAAAGTATTCCAAACTTATCAGTTTGAAAACTTTGGAGGGGGGCTTGTAGAAGCATAAAAAATATGCATCGATGCAACATTGCGCCCCAAAATAAAAACTCCGAAGAGATCAGGCCGCAGAGTCTCCCTGCGTCCAAGAAAGACGACATCCATGCGTCCCAATCAGCCAAAGCAGCTTGGCCGCTGAAGGACCTAATGTGGCATCTCATTAGCAGGATCGTCTCTGACACAGAATCCTGGCAAAAATAATTTTATGAATGCCTCAAAATACGTAAATACACTAAACGACAGAAGTCTCAAGTCAGCACAAAACTTTACCCTCGATGGATGTACATCGCCACGTGTACAACACAACTGGCCCCATGTGTTCCAAACTCCATGCGTCCCATGTGTCTCTGGCCCCATGAGTCCCAGACTCCATACATTATATGCGTCTCTGGCCCTATGCATCCCAAAATCCATGCGTTCCATACGTCTCTGGCCACATAGGTCCCAGGCTCCATGTCTTCTATACGTATTTGGTCCCATGCGTCCCAGACTCCATGTGTCCCATGCGTCTCTGGCCACATGTGTTTCAGACTCCATAAAGACCAAATCTTGCTGTCATGATAAAAGTAATTCTCTTAAACCAAGTGCAGACTATGTGTAAAGCTGAACAAGTCACGCCCACAAAGGACGAGATCCACCCAGTTCTTCAGTAATGAAAAATCCTAACAAGCGCCCGCGTGGCAGCTTGGCCTGCTCACGGTTACAGCTGCACCCTATTAAGAAGGGATATATGGCACCCTCCAGCATCCATGCGACCCAACTTATGACCGCCCAGGGGTGACTATAAATAGTAGGGTACCACACCCATACAAGAGGTGGGCTATCGGTGAACCTACAGTCAAGCAAGAGAGAAGAGCTTCCTCCTCCTGTATCGGATCGTCCACGGAGTAAAGAGAGTTGCGACACTCCTAACCCTCCATCTTCAGTTCCCAGAAAATAAATTTGTACTTAGATTGTCTGCCTAGGGCCTCTTTGTACTCTCTTTTCGTTTGTTAATTAAATTAAGTTATCTTAGAACTTTCGAATTTAATGGCAAACAGTAACTACACAATATAATCTGATAGCATAGTCTACCTGCTCAAGTGATCGCATTATAAAGTATGTACTACTCATTACCCAGTTATAGATGAATAAATTCTAGCTACAACCAAAATATGATATAAGTACATTTATAGTGGACAAGTACGCAACAGTACGATCATTTCATATATTCGTGTGACAAGCATCAAGTATTCAAGCCTACTTCTTTTTATCTTTATTCTTTATTAAGGTATCATTGATCGAGCACGCGACATGAGAGTCATTTTATTTAGAAAGAAGTGTCAAAACTAAAATCACTCACAAGTTGGTAAATCACAGAGAGAAAGAGGGTTCGTCAATGTCGCGCTCGTATATCGCCTACGTGATCACCTGTATTTGTACCAATAGATGATCAATATCTTCTCTTTCTCCCAGAATTCAATAAAAATGCGAAGTTCAAAGAACGAAGGCAATAAAATCTATCCAAAACATTCAAGAAATCGTATTCATAAAACCAATGTTAAAGTAGCAAAGCGGCATCAATAAAGGCAACGAAAACTAAGCAGCGGAAAGGTCCCTCGCGACTCTGTCACATAGTCATTCCCCGAGACACAATCCACTGAATATGAGACTTGATTATGAACAAACCAATCCAAAATGAGAAAATGATCTTGATTCAATCTGTTCAAATCAACCGATATCGACAGTATTCCTTAACCCGCTTTCCATGCTGGGAGCGGGGCACAACATCAATCCCTTTTTATCATACCCCTTTTATATAAAGAATACAAGGGGATATATGTGGATTGATTCAACCACCATGTGAAACATTTAAATATTTCATAATATTGGATGATGCACCGACTCGCTGGTCACATGTATGCTTATTGTCCATAAAAAGTATTGCATTTATAAAATTCTTGGTGCAACTAATCCAGTTACGAGCTCACCACCCATATTATCAAGGCCAATAAATTCTATAAGACTTGATAATACAGAAGAATTCACATCAAAGATGTCATGATGATTATTTTGTCACGTCCCACAACCAGAATACTAGAGAGCATGGGTGATAATAGACCAGCTACGTACCTTAGAGTACTTCGATACCGCAAGATACAGTTACAGTTGTATAAAAAATGAGGGTAACTATACAATTGGCCGGTCAAGATAGGTCAAACAGTCCTAATTGCTCTAATCACATATTAACAAGTAATCAATAAAAAGTATGACCATCATAGATATATCATGAAGTTAGTAGTAAAAATAAAATACTAGCAAGACTGTATAATCATGCATAATCATGTATAGTTGCAATCTAGAATATATACAAAATATCACTCATAAAAAGTAAAAAGATCCCATAACACGAACGAACACACACTTGGCGGCTAATTAAATACCTCAAGAAAGTACACAATGTGAACAAATAGGAGATAAAGACATAAATCTACTCAGGTACTCGATTAGTGGTCCTTTCGGTGTTAACCATCCAGCAAAAGATATGGTATATCCTCTTAATATGCTACGGAGTCTGGCGAAACAAAACCAGTGGCATTATCACGACCCGCACCCGGATATTCAGGCACGAGTACGTGGGTACATCAATCCTATGCCGCAGCATCGGTGGTAGAACGCTATCTGGGTCAACTCTACTATCTAAATATCTCACACAATATATATAAGGTACTTATCAATCATATCAACTCCAAACAGAGGAACAATATGGTATCTTATAAATGTAACTAAACTCAATCATAATGCAAAGTAAGGAAGATAGAGCACGAATGGAATAACGAAGGAAAAGAATCACAATACAACCATAAGTCTAAAATAATATACATGCCATAAGTCTCAATAATAGTCTAATACAAGTCTAACAAAATAATATAAACCTCCTCAGGCTCTGGTACTAAGTCCTCCTGGTCTACAGGAGTATTCTCTAATGGTATGCCCTCATATGGTCCGTAGTATGTAGGACACTGTCTACGAGCCAATCATCTAAAAAATATATCCAGTCAAGATTGGAGCGAAGTACATACCTCTGAAAGCACTTTCAAATACATAATCGAGCATATAAAACAGATAATAGAAAAGAATACAAGATAACTAAACAAAAGAATAAAATGAACTAGAGTGAATAGGTAATGTACTGGAAAGAAGAACATACAATAGAATATCTGCAATATAAGAAAAATAAATAAAATCTAGCTAATGTGCCATGGAATACAAGTTTATTATGTGATCGGTTTAGGTTAAACATGAATACAATATGGTAACTCGATTACACGTGTGGTATGTAATCGACATGTACACGAATATACTGGGGCTTGATCTCATAATCGACTCCTATTCCCCCATTCCCAACTAATACCAATGGATCCAAACACGATATGTTACGAACATGAATATGGGCACACTGAACAAGAGCAATGTATGTACACGAATATAAGTACACTGAATACGAGCAGTGTGTGAACACGAAGTACACTAAAATAATACCCGATATATACGATAAAATACATGTGAAGGAGTACCCGCTGAATACGGTAAGGAATAACATCTTCTGACATGATCCATGTAGTACCAGTCCGTGAAACCACTGTGTCAGAATCAAGTATATAGTTCTAGAACATGAGATATATACAATATTATGAAATAAAAACTAACAAAGAAATGTACTCGCCTGAGGTCCTGAGCAAGTTGTGTCTCTCGATGTCCAAGCTGGTATCACACAGACCTATATATGGTATATTGCATCAATACAAGGTTTTGGAATGAAAATAAGTTAAACTAGTTCAATTCTAGGTCATAAAGCCATTTCTAAGTCAAAACAGTCAACTAGGTCAACTCTAGGTCAAACTAGTCAAACTTGGTAAAATTAACTATTTCTAAGTTGTATGAGTCCATCTCTAGGATATTGGGTCCATACACTATGTAACTAGGCTATACTAGCTATGCTAGGATACTAGAATACCATCAAAATATCATATCATAAGATACGCAAGTTATTAGATATGAAAATACTATAATATATATATAAGACAAAATATATAGTACTCCTAGCTAAACTAATGCTAAGTGGATACATTGGCTTTGAACCAAATGCGGTATCACACCACCTAGACACCCATCTTGATATACAAACTCAATACCTTGAGTATAAACCAATACCTTGGCATTACCTTGGTATCACAAGCTAATCCAATATCTAACATTAGCTAGCTTACCAACATACATCACTATACACTAACACGTACTTAAACTTATAAAAATACTATAGCAACTAACATAACTAACATACCCATCGGATATTCAATACCCATACCCAAGATACCTCAACTCTCATTACCTTGGTGTAACTCAAGGTAAACTAGAAATAATACTATAACTAGTGCTTATATATATATATATATATATATATATATATATATATATATATATATATATATATATATATATATATATATATATATATATATATATATATACATACATACATACATACATACATACATAACTCACTAACAATATATATAAATAAATAACTTATCAATATAAACTAACTTAGCTTATTACTAGCTTAACTTAACTTATCTTCAACTTAATTTTAAAGCACTCAAGCTACTGCTGCTTATTGCTACTACTTGCTACAGCTTACTGCTTCTGCTTGTTGTTGCTGCAGCTTACTGCTTTTGTTGCTGCTTTACTGCTTTTGTTGCTGCTTCCTGCTGCTTTTGCTGCTGCTTATCTGGCTGTTTTTGCTTATAACTTCCCCCCTCTAGCTCACATCCACACATCTAATACACATACACGCACACACACACACACACAGATATATATATATATATATATATATATATATATATATATATATATATATATATATATATATATATATATATCACCACATAACCATACTAGTGATGCACATGCACTCTCCTATTCGTCCATGACCACCAACACATCAAAATAAAATATAGAACATACACATAATTATATATACACATATATATCATATAAAAATTATAATTATAATACTCTAATAGCTATAACCAAGGTATATTGAATTGAAATACAATGAAACAAATACGTGGAGTGCACCGCACCCGTATCACACTCAATCTATGATACGCTTGCGATACGGCTCCACCACACCACCAAATGAGAACACGAGCAAGTCTAAAATTATAATAAGCAGCAACACAAAGTGTTAGCTATTCGTCTATGTGCCCATGTCAAAATATGACATGCTGAAACCCCGTGTAGGAAGAAAACTCCTAAATCAATCTATATCGCCAAATTATCGGGATACGGCCTATACGTATCCAATTATGGACACGATACTAGTGACACACAATCAAACATATGTTAATTTGGTCCAATTGACATATTGACAAACACAAGATGTGCCAATTGCAGAATTTCCCAAAAATTGACACAAAATATCACATAACTTTCTCCATAGGCCTCCAATGAACCTAATTCTAATTCCAATAGATAGCCTTAGTACACGGGAAAGATTTAGAGTCTAATTAGAGAAAAAAAAACTGAATTGTTCCTATTGGGAGATGGATTCCTAATAAAAATTTTTAAATGTGTCAAGAGCCTTCAACTTGTAGATCATTGCTCCTCCTTGTAGATCCTTGCTTTCTTCTTGTTTTAATGGCCTCCAATGATGAATAGGAAAGAAACTGGGAAGAAATTTGGGTACGAATTGGTGTAGGAATGAAGGAATTTGGAAGAAGAAAATTCTAGATCTAGATTTGGAATAAAAAATAAAGAGAGAGAGTCTCTCTCCCCTCCTATGGTGGCCGACCTCTACCCCCTCCTCCAAGCTACTATAAAATGTCCACAATATCCCTTGGGGCTTGTCATAAAGGAATTAATTAAGGAGGGAAGGTTCTAGTCTAATTGGTTTAACTAATTAATTCATCCTCCTAATGAATGGCCTTACTATTGGGCTCAATTCTAACTAGAATTAAATGTTGGTCCATGAATCTAATCTAAACTAGTTAGGTCCACTAACACAATTCCAAAATAAAATCTAAAATCTAACAATAAAAAAATATTCAACATGCATAAATTTAATATTATATTCCTAAAAAAAATACCTATATCAAATTACCAAACTACCCCTAGTTGAAAAAGTAAGGGTGACAATCCTACCCACCTTAAAAAAATAATTACCTCAAGATTAAGGAAGGAACTAACTACTAAAAGCAATCAATACAAGCAAGAAAGAATTATACCTCACGGCTCAAACAAATAAGGATATCGCTCGCGCATCTCGGCCTCTCACTCCCATGTACTCTCTTTTGGCGAGTGATGCCTCCACGCGACATACACCAAAGGAATCATCTGGTTCCGCAGCACCTTCTCCCTGCGGTCCAAGATCTCCACAGGCTGCTCTAGATAGCTAAGAGTAGGGCCCACCTCTATCTCTGAGTGATCTAGTACATGGCTAGGATCTGCCACGTACCATCTCAGTTGCGATACGTGAAACATATTGTCCACTCCCTCCAATGCAGGTGGCAAGTCTAGTCTATAAGCAGCTGTACCAACATCAACCCAAGATAATGGAGTGCGGTATCTTCTTTCATACAATGCCTCAAATGGTGACATCTCTATATTGGTCTAGTAGCTATTGTTGTAAGAAAACTATACCAAGTAAAGATGATCCTCCCAAGAGCCTCCAAAATCTAAAACACTGGTGCATAGCATATCCTTGAGAGTCTGGATAGTCCTCTCCGACTGCTCATCTGTCGGAGGGTGATATGCAGTACTGAACTTGAGCTGAGTGCCCAAGCTAGCCTACAAACTCCTCCAGAAGTGGGACATGAAGTGACTATCCTGATCCGAGACTATGCTCACAGGAACTCTATGCAATATGACTATCTGACACACATACATCTCCGCGAGCTTCTCCGTAGACGTACCCTGGTAGAAAGTGGGCTGATTTGGTCAACCTATCTACGATGACCCAAATCGCATATTTACCTCCTGGAGAATGCGGAAGCCCTAAAACAAAGTCCATCGTCATATGCTCCCACTTGCACTCTGGAATGGGTAAAGGCTGAAGCAATCCACCTGGTCTCTGTCTCTCTGCCTTTACCTGCTGGCATACCAAGCATCTAGATACGAAGCTAGCTATCTTCCGCTTCATACCATACCACCAAACATGCTCTCTCATATCCCTAAATATCTTGTTGGCACCTAGATGCATAGAGTACTGAGATCGATGCACCTCCTAAAGAATCTCTTTGCGCAATGCTCTACTCGGCACACACACAATCTGGTACCGTATCGCAATGATCCATCATCTGCAATGCTGAAGTCCTCTGCCAATTCCATTTGGACTTGTGCTCTAATGCTCCTTAGAGACTCATCCTCGAACTGTGTGGCTCTGATTCGGTCCATCAACTCTGATTGTACTTGAAGTCCCCATATCTGTGCCACAACTCCAGAAACTAATACCTTAATACCCAAGCTATCAAGATCGGCCAACAAATGTCTGTCCCTCGTCAAATATATAGCCACTGGATACCTGCTCAAGGCATCCACAACTACGTTGGCCTTCCCTGGATGATACTACAAAGCAATATCAAAGTCCTTTATTAACTCCAACCACTACCGCCACGTCATGTTGAGCTCTTTTTATGTAAACACATACTTCAAGCTCTTGTGGTCTGTAAAGATCTCTACTCGCTTTTCATACGAGTAGTACTTCCACAGTTTAAGAGCAAAAATAACTGCTGCTAAACCCAAGTCATGGGTAGGGTAATTCTTCTCATGCGAGCGTAATTGTCTAGAAGTATAGGCAATCACCTTCCCATTCTGCTGTAACACACAACCCAAACCCTTACCCGATGCATCAATATATATAGAAAATCCTTTTGTCCCTGATGGCAATATCAATATTGGAGCTGTAGTCAACCTCTTCTTTAGATCCTCAGATACAGACTGACAATCATCAATCTAGACGAACTCCACGTCCTTCCTGGTTAGTCTAGTCATTGGCTCCACAATCCTGGAAAAATCCTGAACAAACCTTTGATAATAGCCTACCAGTCCAAGAAAACTCCTGACCTTCGCTACTGAACTCGGGGTAGACCACGACTCAACTGTTAAAATCTTCTTCGGGTCTACTAAGATCCCGTCTCCTGTAATCACATGCTCGAGGAATTCAACCTTATCAAAGAAGAACTCACACTTTGAAAGCTTGTCATATAGCTTCTTCTTCCTTAGAGTCTCCAAAACTATCCTCAGGTGGTTCTCATGCTCCTCCGAGGTCTTCAAATAAATCAATATATCATAAATGAATACTACCACAAACTGATCCAAGTACTGATGAAACACCTTATTCATCAGGTTCATGAATACCGTTAGGGCATTGATCAACCCAAACGGCATCACCAAGAACTCAAACTGCCCATACTGAGTCCTGAAAGTTATCTTCAAAATATTTTTCCTCTTCACTTTCACCTGGTGGTACCCCGACCTCAAGTCTATCTTTGAGAATACCTTCGCTCCGCTCAACAGATCAAATAAATCGTCAATCCACGACAACGGATAATTATTCTTGATAGTGAGATTGTTGAGTGCCCTGTAGTCGATACACATGCGTACCGCCCCATCCTTCTTTGGTACAAATAATACCAGAGCACCCTATAGTGATAAACTGGAGCGAATGAAGCCCTTGTCCTGCAACTCATCCACCTGCTTCTTCAACTCCGCCAATTCGCTGTTGTTCACTCTATCGATGTGCTGTGATATTGGCTCTGTGCCTGGCACTAAGTCTAAAAAGAACTCCATATCTCTGTCTGGTGGCAACCCCGGCAACTCCTCGGGAAAGACATCCATGTACTTTGTAATCAATGGATGTGACGGCTCATGCTCTTCTACCAAATCTCAACAGAAGTCTCCTTCGCTCTGCTCTGCTGCTCCTTAGACGAACTCAAACTCTGGCTATCATGGTGTCTGGAATAAAACTCTGCCTTCTCAACAATCGATATTAGCATGATGCATATTCAACCAATCTATCCCGAGTACTATATCGAAGCTCGAAAGTGGCATTACGAGTAGACATACGCTCAACTCTCGACCTCCTAAAAAAATTCTTTGGTCCTTGCAAACATCACTGACCAGGATAATGCCACCCCCGGTCGTGATCTTGCAAGTCCTCGCCAATGGTTCAGACTCAAGATGATGTTGCAAAAAACTATATGCAGCACCAGAATCAAATAAAGCATGAGCTAGAAAAGAATCAAGATAGACTGAACCTGAGATAACATCACCGACTAGCTCCTCCTCCTCGACGATCAAGGCAAAATCTCGCCCCTGTCGCTGGGCACCTCTCTGCTGCTGCTGGTGCTGAGCGAACTGCTGCTGTTATGGTGGTAGAGGAGGTCCTCTCTGCTGTCACGTTGGTGGTCTCGCGGGTGCTCTTTGTGCCTGAGCTCCTGCCTGAGCTGGACGAGCTGGAAATTTAGGACAAGCCCTCAACTGATGGATCCTGATCTGCAGAATAAGCACTGGCCCAATCTTATCCTGCATGCATCACATCCATGTCCTTACTTCTTACAGAATGTGCAAGGAATATATGTCCTCTTGATCTGGTGCATCTGCTGTACCGGCACTCTAACTGGTCCATGATACTGCTGCCTCGGCTGCTAGAAGTGCCTATGGTGCTACTGCAGAAAATGAGTCCACTTTATTGGACCTATGTTGGTACTGGATCCTCCTATGTCTCTCGGCCTCTTAGAGAAAAGCTCTAGATCATCCTCTGCCCCTTGTGCCTATCTCAGAATCTCCTCGAAAGTAGCGGTAGGATCTCCATTCGTATGTGATTTGATTTTCCTGTTCAGGCCCTTCTTGAACTTCATGTCACTACCATATTTCTAGAGTAGGATTTTTTTGGTCATTTACCATATTTATATTATTTTGTTAATAATTGTATGATATGTAATATATATTATATTATATTCATTAATAACATGGGTTAGTGGACTTGACTTGGTGTGATCATGGACCTTACATTAGACTAGACAAATACCCACTAGACTAATTCCTATACTATTAATTAGATTCTAGTTAAATCCCTCACATGAAACTAAACCCCTTAACTAAATGGCTCTTCATGACAAGCCATGGAGGGTAAAAGAGACATTATGCATCTACCAAACCCTAACCCGACTTATGGCCGGCCATATATATCTAGAGGGAGCCTCCCTCAAAGTCACTCATCATTCATGAAGAAACCCTAGAAATATCCCCCAAAAAAACCCTTATTTTCCTCCACAAATTTTAGATTTCTAAGCCTCAAATCCCTCATTCTTCCCCCATCAAGAGAGACCTAGAAGCTTGGGCACAAGGAGTCTTGGAAAAGAAGAAAGTACATTGGGAATCCATTTCCCAATACGTATAAATCTGGAAATACTCTTTTAATTATGTTTTAATCATTTTGTTTGGCCATTAAAAGCCCACCCATGGTTTAAGAACATCCTCAAGGAAAGAGAATTAGTTCTATTGGGTTCTATAGTGTTTTTTCCATGAGATTTGTTCATAGTTTGGGTTTGGTGATCCAAGAATGCATTTTCTCCTAATTTTTATATCAACTATATATATATATATATATATATGTGTGTGTGTGTGTGTGTGTGTGTGTGTGTGTGTGTGTGTGTGTGTGTGTCTATAGAGTATACGTAGAAATTTAGTTGTTATTGGGGGTTTATGCATGGAGATTTATAGTGTATCATGAGTATATATATATATATATATATATATATATATATATATATATATATATATATATATATATGTGTGTGTGTGTGTGTGTGTGTGTGTGTGTGTGTGTGTGTGTGTGTGTGTATCTATAGAGTATACGTAGAAGTTTAGTTGTTATTGGGGGTTTATGCATGGAGATTTATAGCGTATCATGAGTATCCTAGATTTTGCACACTATGTGCTTATTGAAATGTTAATAGGATGTATACCTATTCATATGATTATTTTGGATACGTATATATATATATATATATATATATATATATATATATATATATATATATATATATATATATATATATATATATATATATATATATATAATGATGTATACTTGTAGGGATATTGGTGTGGGACTGTGATTGGGAGAAGTAGGGTTTCTCTGTCTTGTGTGTTCGCTGTGGTTGAACATATAAGGAGGTGCACAGTTGCACTGGATTTGCACTGATACTGAGGGTATCAGCATTCGGTTCATGTGAGTGAGTAATTATATATGTATATACCAGCCGTATATATATATATATATATATATATATATATATATATATATGTGTGTGTGTGTGTGTGTGTTGTGTGTGTGTGTGTGTTGGGTATGAGCTATGTATATATGTGTCGAGAGGAGATAGGTATATGTATATGTGTAGTTTGATATATAGATACATTTATATAAGTATATAGGTGTCTGTGTGTGCATTGTGTGTGTGTATTAGTGTATTCTTAGTAATTTGACACTGTGTTGGCACTGATACCTCAGTGTATCAGTCAGTGGAGAGGGGTCGGGTTCATCAGTGTGTTATGTGTGAATGATAAAGGTAGCAGTATCGGGTTCACTGTATGTGTACAGTGCACTGAAGATGTGCACTGATACTGAACGTATCAGTAATGAGTATCAGTAGAGTGATGGGGAGGAGGGTTTTGTTGCTTGAGAATCATGTTATTGTATATTATGTATAAGTGTATTAATTTAGTTGAGAGTGTTTAGTGTTGAAGGTGTAGATATTGGGTGTTGGTGTAGTTGGGGGAGTCGGGATTTCTCAGTCTATGTGACACTGTGTGTCAATATAGAAGGGGAAACCTGAGCAGTGCATAGTTGCACAGCATGGAAGTATGGTTCAGCAGCAGTGCATATTTGCACAGTAAGGAAGTGTGCAGCAGCCACAGCAAGGGGGTGTGGTGATGATCACTGCACAGCAAGGTGTGCATTGAGCAGTGCACAGCAAGAGGGAGATTCAGTGAAGTGCACTTGGTATTAGATGATTAGGTTGTGTGCATTTGAGTGTGTGCATTGTGGTTTTGGTGGTGATTAGTGGTGTTGTGCCATTGAGTTAGTGTATCAGTCTGTGAGTGAATGAGTGAACAGTGAGTGAGGTATCAGTCAGTTTAGTATCAGTGTAGTTTAAGTGAGTTATAGAGTTGAGTATCTACTGTATTAGTTAGTTGGTCAGTATCAGTTCAATGTAAGGGGTTTCTTTATGTGGGTATCAATAGCAGCTTTGCATCTATTGCAGATTTCATTATGTGGTTTGCCTGTGTGCTGTCTCTATAGGGCAAAGCACAGCAGTTTGGTTTTGTTGTCTATTTGCAGATTTTGCTTTGCCTATCTGCATATTTCAGTTTCAGTTTTGAGGTGTTGGATACTTAGTGTCAGTTGGTTATTTTGTGGGTATCATACATTTATTTATGTTGTTTCCTAAGTTATATATTTTTCAGTGTTAGTTAGTGTCCATGGAATTTGTACCATGATACACATGTGCTAGAAAGGGGGATAATAAGTTAAGGTGCCAAGAAAATTATACAGTTAAAGTATATATATATATATATATATATATATATATATATATATATATATATATATATAAGTGTACTATGAGCTTAGATATGGGTGTTGAGAGTTAAGTATCAGGGCAGATACCAAAGGGGTGACTGATACCTAGAGTATTAGTTAGGTGGAAAGTAATAGCCAGGTTATAGGATAGTTGAGTTAAGGAATATAAATATGTTAGTCAGTTACTACTAGTAGCTAGTTATCTATATACTAGTTAGTACATAACCTAGAGTATTTAACCTATAGGTATTAGTATTATTAATTAGCCTAGTAAGAGACCAAGTGACCTAGAAACACCATAACAAGTTTATTAATCATGTTTTTGACTCCACATCACTCATTGACACTTAATTTTATATTTAGTTCATTGTGATCCCATCTTGGACATCGATCCTCACACCTTGCTCAGGACCAAAGGCAAGTAAATTCTCTGATAGTTTTCATCATGTTGATTATTACTATGATTCTATTTGTAGCGTATGCTTGATTCTAACACTGTGGATACACAGGCTAGTATCGTAGATACCTGTCATGAGGAGTCATGGTTGGAATCTATCGTGCTATCCGGGAATGGGAAAATATTAGCAAGATTATGTGATCATATCCCACTTTACATGCATCATAGCTTACTCAACATATCACGTAGGGTATAGCCTGACCATTTACATGCCTCATAGCCTGTTATATATGATTAGTATGACTATTGCTCGCATCATAGCTAACCAGATGGTTAGCCTGACCTCACATGTATCATGGCCAATCATATATAACAAGCCTGATCTAGTCCCAAGCCGATCACATAACAAACTGATATTTCATAACACTTAGCTAGAGATTCTATTTTCTTTATTCTAGTTCACTCATTTCTGGTTTTCTCATATATCTGTTTATTGCTAGTTTGTACTATTGCTGATTACATATTTCTCCAGTATTCCTTATTTCCAGTATTTTCTTCATCATGTATTTCCTTACACTGTCTTATAGTTTTTGTTAATATAATTAAAACTGTTGTTTAGTGCTTGTGCTTCGCTCCAATCCTGACTGGATAATATTTTTCAGAGGACCTTGAGGATTTTTGTCCTACTCACTATGGTCCAGGAGTAGAGGGAGACTATATACCGGAGATTCTAGAGGAGTCACTCTCCTTAAAGGAGACACCACCCACAGTCGTTTAGATAGCTTCTTAGTTTAGATATCTCTGTATTTATTTGTTCTAAACTTGAGACTTGGATTGTATTATTGTTGAGACTATTTATATTGGGTTAGCTAGACTCTAGATTATTGTTGTATTGAGTTCTTGTGCTTGACTGATGTCGGTACTTTCTTATATTTTTATATCTTATCTTGTCATTACTTCCCTATAGTTATTATGATTGAGTATCTTATAAATTTGTTGATTAATGCATTATTCATTATCCTCCTTATGGAGTTAAGATCATTGACAGGTTATCTTGTGAGTTATGTTTAGTAGTATTGAGACCTAGACAGCGTTCTACCGCCGATGTTGCGGCGTAGGCTGGACGTACCCACGGCTCATGTCCAAATTTGGGATGAGGGTCATAACACATTTTTAGTGGTGGCCAATGCAGGTCTAGATTCACAATTAGAACGATGTTGTAGTAGTGCTCACTTGGAGTATTGCTACGAGCCTACTTTAGGAAATAGGATTTAGGATGAGAATATACTCAATCACAACTAGAAAATTTTTGATTTTATATTGTCATTCTGAATGATTGCCTCCTTTAAATTTTACTGTCCTTCCTTGATGAGATCGTATTTGTTGCCATAATTAATTCTTTTCGGTCTGTCTTCAGGATGCCAACGAAGACTAGGTCATTGAGATTGGGACCTACAGCTTCAGAGAGGTCTGCCACCTTTCGACCTGACAGACAGACATCTGGAGTTCCTCCTACCTCTCATGTTCATGTGGGAGTATCTGTAGTTTTTGGTGGTCCTCCTCGCCCACCTGTCCAGAGGGTTCTCCCGGCTGTGATGGAGCACCTTCCTCCACAACCGACTCCGTTTTTCGGAGGTGTGCCTATTGATGGGGCACAGATATTCACGCTGATCCAGGGCATGGTAGATGCTTAGAGGACGTCAGCGGAGACTCAGCGAGTTCAGACTGAGGTTCAGAGGGTGCAGGCAGAGGCTTACCAGGCACAGACGGAGCTGATGAGAGAGAGCATGGAGAATGCTCATCAGGTGTCTCTTCAGGCTGTGGAGAGAGTCGCACAGCAGCACCAGAGGCCAGGTACTATAGTGGACTTCAAGAGGATGATGCCTCGGGAGTTCAAGGGCATCGAGGGGATACTCTACGCTGACAACTAGCTGGAGGATATAGAGAGGAACTTGTGCTTGGCGCAGATTCCAAAGATTTTGCAGATCGAGGCCGTCGGTAGTCAGATGTTCAACATCGTTATGACATGGTATCGTACGAAGCCGAGACTCACTGTTGGAGGACTTACTTGGGAGGCTTTCAAGGAGATTTTAAAGAAGAATTTCTTCCCCGACGTAGCCCTGGGAGCCTTGGAGAGTCAGTTCCATGACTTGGTCCAAGGGAACATGTCGGTCGACGAGTACGCCACGAAGTTTTGTCGTTTGAGTCGCTTTGCACCATCGATGATTTGGGACCCAGGAGACCGAGCCCGGAAGTTCAGGAAGGGGCTGACGAGAGAGATCAAGTCTCGTACTTCTGGACGTCGCACTGCTACCTTCGAGGGCATTCTGATGGATGCCCAGATTGCTGAGGATGACTTGGACCTCAGGCCCAAGAGAGGACGTGACACTTCTGGAGGAGCTAGTGGTTGCGCGGGACCGGCCATGCGTCCCCACTTTTAGCAGCAATAGAAGTCATATCAGCATCAGCATCAGCAGCACCAGCTCGAGGACACACCTAGTAGCAGCAGCCTCAGAGGCAGACTCAGCTCATTGTCCAATGTGTGTACTGTGGGAAGGCAGGACACACGAGGGATATCTGCAGAAAGAGGCTGAGTACATATTTGTCTTGTGGATCGTCAGCATATCAGCTGAGGGGCTGTCTATCTATTCAGACTCGTCCAGGTCAGGGAGAAGCAGCCGCTCAGAGGGTACCAGCCAGGGTACCTACTGTACCAGGAAGCCAGCAGAGGGGACCTCCACTTCCTCTATAGCAGCAGAGGTTTGCTCAGCACCAGCACCAGTAGAGAGGTGCACCCCAAGGACAAGCATATGCCATGACGATCGAGGAGGCCGAGCCAGCAAGAGACATGATTTCAGTTTCAGTTCTTCTCGATTCTATTCCAGTACTTGCATTATTCGATTCTGGCGCTTCCCATAGTTTCATGTCTATATCATATGCTCTTAAGCATCGTTTAAAGGTGGAACCATTAGATAGGACTTGCAAGATCATGACTGGTGGAGGCATTATCCTAGTCGGTAATTATTGCAAGGATCGGAGAGTATCATTGGAAGGCCGAGAGTTGAGCGTGTGCTTACTCGTCATGCCACTTTCGGGATACGATATTGTACTCGGAATGGACTGGTTGAGTAGGCACCATACTACTATAGATTGTCGTGGAGGCAGAGTGATATTTTGACCGCCAGGAGAGCCGGAGTTTGAGGTCGCCAGAGGAACAGCAGATCAGAGCAGGGGAACTTTTCGCGGAGCTAGGATGGAAGAAGAGGAGTTGCCACATCCTCTGATAGCAGAGTTCCTGGATGTCTTTCCAGAGGAGTTGTCAGGTTTGCCGCCAGACAGAGATATCAAGTTCTATATAAACTTGGTGTCAGAAGCGGAGCCCATATCATAACAGGTCAATAGAGTCAACAACAGCGATATGGCAGAACTGAAGAAGCAAGTCGAGGAGTTGCAGGACAAGGGCTTCATTAAATCTAGTTCATCACCATAGGGTGTCACGACCCGCACCCGATGTAAGGATGCAAGTCGGGAACAACGCCCAGCCTATGCCGCAGAATCGGCGGTAGAACGTTGTTTGGGTAATCTATCAAGCAATATAATGAACCATCAACAATAATAATGTACTCAATCACAGATCTAAGATGGAAACGAGCACGAATATGATAAAGAATAGAATAGTCACATACAACTCATGAGTCTAAAATAATAACATCAATGAGTTTGAAGAAATACTAACAAATAAGCTGGAGACAAATCCAGTACAAAAGAATACTAATAAGCTACAAGTCCTGGGTCATCTGTCTCAGTCAGGATAAGTCCCTCCTGAGCCAGTGTCTCTGACTCTAATCCCACAACATCCTGAGGTCCATAATGTGTAGGGTACCACTCCTCAGTGTCATCTGGAAAAAATATATCCAGTCAGGAAAAGAGCAGAGTACATCTCTAACAACAGTTCTAATCAATGATAAAATCTATGTAACAGTAAATAGATATGAATATACAAGATGCAATAATAGATACAAGAGATATAAAATAAGAAAATACTGGAATAAGTAAAATAATAAATAATATGACAATGAACAAGAATACTAATGACTAAGTGTGTGAGTACTAGCTTTAACAAGTGATCAGCTTGGGAACTTGTACAAGAGTATAACGGCCTGGTTAATCATACGTGTGGTGTATGATCAACACTCACAAGGAACAAGACATGCACAAGGAGGGTATGATCACATATCTACACTAAAATACTCCCCACCCCCGACTGGTATAGTAGATCCAACCTTGGTACGCTATGGTACGAGATTCCCCACGAAGATAGCTAGTCTTCCCGAGAATCAGTGTATATACATGTAAAAGATAATCAATGAAACAAGGCTTGCACAAGATACACCATATACCAAGGAATAATATCTTATGACGAGATCCGAATATACCAATCCGTGTAACCATCGTGTCAAGAAAATAAGGATATCTACACTAGATACAATGAACATAGAGGATATCATAAATGAGAAACTATCAGAGAATGTACTCGCCTGAAGTCCAAAGAATAGTCTCACAGATGTCTGATACGGTGCCTCGAAGACCTAGATATGGAATATAACATCAATAAAAGATTTCAGAAAGGAAATAAGTTAAACTAGTCAACTTCTAGGTCAACAAACCATTTCTAAGTCAAAAAGTTAAACTATGTCAACTCTAAGTCAAACCGGTCAAACTTGGTAAAACTACCTATTTTTAGGTTGCATGAGTCTATCTCAATGATGTTGGGTTCATACACTATGAATCTAGGTCATACAAGCTAAATCTTAGGATACTAGAATACCGTATCTTAGGATACGCAAACAAGGGATAAAATATAACACAATGCATATCAAACAATATTAAATATATAAATCCTAATTATAAATATTAAATGGTTACTTTGGTTTTGATCCAACTTGGTATCGCAATACTAGACCTCCATCTTGATACCCAAACCCAATACCTTGGGTATCCCCAAATACCTTGATACTTATCTTGGTATCTCAAGGTAATTGCCAAAGCTTCATATATATACTAACTACCCATTAATAACTATATGCTAACAACTAACTATTACAATATAGTATACTAAAGCATAAATACCAATTATGAATATATATATATATATATACACTAATACCATATATATATATATATATATATATATATATATATATATATATATATATATATATATATAACTATATCGTAAAACTATCGCTAGAAAGCCGCTGCTGGCCGTCGCTGAAGGCTGCGGATACTACTGCTATTGCTACGGTTCCTGCTACTGTTGCTAATACTACTGCTGCTGTTGTCACTGAAATGTTGTTGTTGTTGCTGCTGAAGCTGCTGCCGTCGCTGAAACGTTGTTGTTGCTGTTGCTGAAGCTGCTACTGTCACACCCCAGTCCCAAAATACCGAGGGACTAGACACGTGGCAAGGCCAGCAGCACACACCGATGGACAAACCCAATTTAATGGATCCATCGGGATGTACTTAAGCTGTAATATATTGATTAGGGTTTACTAATCTCATCCACCGAATAAACACAGCAATATCAACAAAAAGTATTAAACAACATCCAGTCATAATTAAATAAAATCGGGGAACAACCCGATATTAAGTCTGTTACAAATGTTCTCTTAGACAGGAAATAAAGAGTTTAATTGCCATAAAAACTGAGCATAGGGAAGCAGATGTTCAGGAAAAGTCCTCAGCGATCACCTCGTCCTCAGGTACTGGTACTATTCCGGGAAGTGCTTATGTTCCGTACACCTCAGGATAGATATCGTCTGCTAATCCTGGGGACATAATCCGGATCCAGGTCCTCAGGGGACATAGCAAGGTACAGATAATACAAGCCAAAATAAATACAGTGCAGCAATAAATGAAACAATAGGGTAAACCAGCTAAGTGATATGCAAGTGAGAGTTTTAGTCATACTCGGGCTGAGACTACTACAGGATCAGTGTCGGAGAAACCCATAGTAGTATTTTCTCGAAGGGCCAGTACGGTACCAAAGCTCTGTGTCAGAGTCTAAGGCACATCCATTAAATTATTATATATATATATTCAGCCTTTTGTATGGTAAATCTTTCCCCACCCAATGTAATCATACGTCTCATGTCCACAATATCTCATGTCCATGTCACGTAGGATCAAAACTAATGCTACAAGTCAGAATAAAATCTAAGCATGATAATGTCTATGTCATAAACTTGTATCCTATACAGAATCACCTTGAATATTTCAGGAAGATTCTGTCTCATGATTCATGTCAGGTGTCCTGGGTATAATGTACTTGATATGGCAAGTACAAAAATGTAAATATCACGATATCCATCTCTAGGTGACGCACAACTCCGCATACGGGATTGGCACCCGACTATTAATCGGAAGCTAAGCAAGTCACACGATCCTAGGTTTAAGCATATACAACAATAATGTATAGGCAAGTCAAAGAAATTAAGTAGTAAAACTGCAGGATTTGGCAAGGTTCACTTGCCTGGGGTTCTGGCTCCAACTGTAGCTCTGACAGCAGTAGGATTTGCAAGCAGTTCTCCGGTTGCTAAAATAGACATCACCATCAGATCCAAAAAATATCAAATAGCTAGAAACGCCTGTCCTTGAGTCCAATTTGGACACAGGGGCAAAAATAACATTTTCAGGTCAAAGCGGGGTCCACATATAGGCCGCTTTGCACCAAAAAATGTGTCAGGGACAAAGGTCTCCAAATCTGTCAAACTTAGTGTCAACAGGTCAGGAACGATTATACGAACCCAATGGAACTTCCAAAAATGGATTCCGATGAGCCGTTCACAAAATCGCCCGTCAAGTGGAGCCTATGGGGCCCACGATACGCGATTTTGTCAACATTCTCAGAATCGAACCAAACTTGGGTCACAGGACCAGCGTATTGCTACGAGTCCAATGGCGCAAGTTTCATTTCGATCCGACGTATGTACACTAAGTTACAGCGAGATCAAGAAAGGATGAATATGGGACGTTGTCGGCGGATACGCGTTGATTTCGGTGTGCATGCACATCCAAATCAACTTCTGCGAAATCTTGCACATCCGTATCGACAGCGCGCACGTATCGGTGAAGACCGCACGCGACCAAGTCGTCCAGTTTGGCGGGGCGTACTCAGTTCCGGGGTGAAACAGGGCGTTGATTTTCCTGTTTTTGGATCGCAGTTCGCGATCGCCACAGGACGCGATGCACAGAGCGGGTTGCACGGGCATCGAGAGGGTCACGCAGCCTACGCGTCACAACTGACGGAATCAAAAACAGGTCAACGAGGAGAGAGAAAAGAATACCTGAACAGGGCTCCAAAAACCGAGATTTTTTGCGTCCTTGTGTCTCGAGCTGTGTCCTGTGTCAGCCGTGTCCGGAACGTGTCCAGGTTAGGGCAGCTGTGTCCGGCCGTTGGGAGTGGGGGCTCGGGTCGGCGGAGGTCGGTAATGGCTCGGGGAGGTTCAGGGTGGCCTGGTGCACTGGCGGAGGCGTCGGCTAGGGCTCAGGCGGCCGGGGCTGGGTCGTCCGGAGTTCGAGCGGGCGGGGGTCGACGGCTCTCGGGTCGAGCGGCCGGGGGCTGTGGAGGTCCGGGGAGGTCGGACAGAGGCTCGGGGCTGCACTGGCGGGTCGACGAGGAGTGAGGCGGAGAGAACGGTCGCTGCGACGGAGGAGGATGACCTGAGGCGGAGGAGAGGGAAAACTCGGGGCCGGAGGAGGGGGTTTAAATAGGGTTAGGGGGGAGGAGGATTGCCGGGGGTTACGCGGAGGCGAAGGGGAAGCGGTGGCGAAGGTTACACGGAGGGGAACCGACTAGTCACGGCAGCTACGGCGGTAAAACGGTCGCCGACGGAGGGGAGGCAAGGAGTCGGGGAAGAGAGAGGGGTTCGGCCGGGTCGAGTTCGACGGGTCGGGTCGGGTCAAGCGGATCCGGCCCGATCCAAAAATAAATACGGGTCGGGTCGGGTCGGGTTTCGGGTCGCGGGTTAGACCCGGATCCGACCCGCTAAGGATTTGGTTCGGTTTATTAAACCGGTCCGGTTCAGCAGTGGGTTGGTTCGGTTTGGTTTATTTCAAATAAACCCGGTTCATTTTGGTTTTATTTAAATAATTAGTTTTTAGGGCTTTTAAAAATGCTTCCGGGGTCCAATAAATTCCCAGAAAATTATCCTATGTCTAGTTTTTTATTTTACACCATAAAATATTATTTTCATAATATTTTAATATTAATTAACATTATTTAAAAATTATTTAAAATCAAAATACCTTAGTTAAATAGAGAAAAATTCCAAAAAATATAGAAAAATTGTAAAAAATCTATTTTAAAAATTCTTGAAAAATCAGGGGGTTTACAATCTACCCCCCTTAAGAAGATTGCGTCCTCGCAATCAAAGAATAACCGGTCAACAGAGATGACACGGTTGCAAAATTTATTCAAAGCACAACACGATGAAGAAAATTCAAGGTTGAGGGTTTAAACACATAGGGAAATTATTTTCCTAAGCGATGGAAGTTATAAAATTTCCCGGATGAAGGAAATCTAGAAAATTACAGTTTTAGAAAACCAGGTTATCCTTCAAAAATATATTGGGCTAACAATTATAAAATATTCTAGGTTATTTAGCAAGTTCAAAATTACTAGGTTATCACTAGGTTATCAATTATTAGCAAGTTAAAACTGTCAGGTTAAGTCTAGGGTCACGAACCAACGGCACAACTAAGGCAAATCTAGAAGCAGATAACTATAAAACTTACGCGCATTAGCTACTCCATGAATCTGCGCATTCTCCAAGGTCATCGTCAAGGCTTGCCTGCATCCTTGAGGTGGATTCCTCTGCTGCTGCTGGAAGAGTGTTGATCTACTTGATCTCCTTGTTGAGTTGATTGACATCTATCTTCTGGTGTCACTTCATCTTCCTGGGTGACCACAGCACCTTGTGGTGTTCCTGCAGGAGTCTCGTTGCTTGATTATGATTCCATTACTCTGCATCCAAAATAAACTATAAAAGGCGCACAGGAATCAAGGCAGGATGCAAGTCAAGAAATTAATTTGAATCCGATATAGATATCAAGAACGATTCAAGCAAGTGGATGAGATCCAAATAACTTATCCTATTCTTATTGCAGGCATGTTCGGTCCCTAAGTTGAAATCGAACAATTTAGTCATTGACCTGCATGGGCCACCACAAAAATCATGTCACGCCCCAGTCCCAAAATACCGAGGGACTAGACACGTGACAAGGCCAGCAACACACACCGATGGACAAACCCAATTTAATGGATCCATCGGGATGTACTTAAGCTGTAATACAATGATCAGGGTTTACTAATCTCATCCACCGAATAAATATAGCAATATCAACAAAAAGTATTAAACAACATCCAGTCACAATTAAATAAAATCGGGGAACAACCCAATATTAAGTCTGTTATAAATATTCTCTTAGACAGGAAATAAAGAGTTTAATTGCCATAAAAACTGAGCATAGAGAAGCAGATATTCAGGAAAAGTCATCAGCGATCACCTCGTCCTCAGGTACTGGTATTGTTCCGGGAAGTGCTTCTGTTCCGTACACCTCAGGATAGATATCGTCTGCTAATCCTGGGGACATAATCCGGATCCAGGTCCTCAGGAGACATAGCAAGGTACAGATAATACAAGCCAAAATAAATGCAGTGCAGCAATAAATGAAACAATAGGGTAAACCAGCTAAGTGATATGCAAGTGAGAGTTTTAGTCATACTCGGGCTGAGACTACTACAGGATCAGTGTCGGAGAAACCCATAGCAGTATTTTCTCGAAGGGCCAGTACGGTACCAAAGCTCTGTGTCAGAGTCTAAGGCACATCTATTAAATTATTATATATATATATTCAGCCTTTTGTATGGTAAATCTCTCCCCACCCAATGTAATCATACGTCTCATGTCCACAATGTCTCATGTCCATGTCACGCAGGATCAAAACTAATACAACAAGTCAGAATAAAATCTAAGCATGATAATGTCTATGTCATAAACTTGTATCCTATACAGAATTACCTTGAATATTTCAGGAAGATTCTGTCTCATGATTCGTGTCAGGTGTCCTGGGTATAATGTACTTGTCACTACCATATTCTGAAAACAGGGGTATTTTTGACTTTTTATAATTATTAGTATTGTGGTATTTATACTAAATAATTTCTCAATATTTGTATTTAAATTAAATAATTGTATGAGGTGTATTTAAAAATATATACTGTGTTCTTAATGTCTGTGCTGGTAGACTTGACCTAGAGGCCACTAGACGAACACCTGATCGAATAATAGGGATTATGTATTTAATTGTTTTATTTTAGAATTTATTTATTGGAGGTTGTATTTAATTACCGTAATTTATTTAATTATTGCGCGTTGTCGTTGCTACGATATTTGGAGCACTACCCTGACTTTTGCCTTCCAACAAATTTTACAACCTTGCCCTAGACATGCCCGCCTTCCATTCTGATATTTTTGCAACCCAAAATTATGCTCTCTGTACCTCATTTTTAGCCGCACAAAAATCATCGCGAACGTTTATTTAAATCCTAAATAAATTCTAACTTTGTGTCGTTGTGCGTTCCAATCAAAATTGGAGACAATCTTGACCTATTTTTTGTGCGACCCAAATTAGAGTAATATTCTATTCTGAGTCTTCTTCACTATTGGTATTGATGATCCGACCTGATTTTGGTCCCATGTACTCCTAATTAATTTTTAGAACACAACTTACATTTATTTATAATTAATTTGAGGATACCGTTTTAACCAATTCCGAAAATTTCGTTTAATTCCAGTACCCCGCTACTTAAGCCCGTACCAATCATACAGCGCCCTGACCCTACAAAACACCGAACACCGTATCGCCCGCCCAATTTTCATCATTTTATGTGTCTGTGCAAATACCCAAATTTAAGGGGGCTAATTTGCAAATTTGTATTTTTGGTGTCAACACCCATTTGTTTAAAACAATGAAGGAGCCCTATTATTTAACTAAGTTACCACCCTCATCCCCACATGAATTTTCTCCATATCAAATCCTGGCCACTCAATTAAAGTGGGTACATCACCACCCTTCATTCTCATCTCACCCCTCCCTATTTAATGTCATATCACCCAAGCCCTAATTCCCAAAAAGGAAACCTAGGAAAACCCTCCAAGCTTCCCAAACCGTAGCCCCCATTCTTATTTTTCTTCTCTTCTTCTTCTTCTTCTTTTCTTCTTCTTCTTCCTTCTCCCCTTCTCTTTTGTTTTAAACTAATTAGAAGAGGGGGGAAACCATCACCAAAGCCATCCCCATCACCCTGTGCCCCGGCCACCAGCCAGCTTCGGCGGCCCAGCCCCGAGCCGAGCCGACACTGCTTCTCCCTCCGCCCGTAGCTTCCCCCTCTGGCCAGTTCTAGCACCGCATGAGCTCCCCTCACTGCACCGGCTATCGACTCCGACATGGCCTGCAGTAGCTCCCTGACCCGATCTCGGCCTGCTTCTCCCTCCGCCAAGCCGCTCCGGCAGTCGCGGCTCGACTGTGCTCGACCCGACGGCTGATCCCCGTAGCTCCGGCGCTGTCCCCGCGTCGAGCCCGTACCCCCTCCTCTCCGGCGCGGCTCGCCAAGCTCCCCACAGTCCGGCCGAGCTCCGTCATCAATCCAGCACCACCACTGTTTCCTTGCTCTGCCACCGTTCGAGTTTCTCCTCCAGCGAGCTTTTCCGCTGTCAGTCCGGCCAGCCGACCCGAGCGTCTGAGCTTCTCCACTCTCCTCCCCCACGGTGGCTGTGCAGCGATCGGTTCCCGCTGCTCATCCCCGAGCAACCGAGACGCCGGCCTCCTCCAACTCCGAGCATCCACCCGACTCTTCCCCGGCCCGTAGCCACATCCTCCGGCGAGTTTCTCTCAACCTCCCCTCGGCTCCACCTCATCCTCCCTGTCATCACCCCCTCGAGCTACTCCCTTCGACTCCGGTCGAACTCCTCGGCCGGCTCCACTGCACATGACTTGTTCTGAAGTTTACTATGGATTACCTGTTCGATCAAATTCCTCAAAGGAGTCACTGCACTGATCCTGCAAACCGTGGAGCTAGGATAATGAGCAGGTGACTCAAAAATCATTTTCAGGTAAGACATCCTTTGAATCAGTCTTATTTTGATCCATTGAATCAGCTAATCGGTCACTTAAATTCCAAGAACTCGTTCTGTTTTGATCATGAACGATTGGACATATAGCTATTTGTGTCCGCTCAATTAAGTCAGATATAGAGGTATTATTCTCTCATGGATCTTTTTCTTCCTATGTTTAAGTAATGGGATTGGGTTTGATCAAGTGTACTCCTGTAACAAATCGACAGAAGTTTCGTGTCCTTGTTTGAAACATGGTATGGTATCTGTGTCTAGTTGTCATCTCATGAAAATGAGTTGGACATCAGGTTTCTGGATGCTAAGAGCAACAGTTATCTGATCTTAGTTGTTTAGATTGTTGCTACTTGTATTTGCTAGCACCTGTTAAATTCTTTTGATGTTGTCATTTTTATATTTTTCCGGAGTGGAAGTTTTTAGTGTGATCTTGATACAAGGGCTCTAGTCTTCAATTGAGAGCTTAGAAGGAAAAAAAAGGGGCTTCAGATTTATTCTATCAACTGGTTTGGGTATGTTTGGTATATAGAAGTTGGCTAAGGATTCTGAGTCAACTAAAGCATTTAACTTGTTCAAGTTCATTTGCCCATCATTGAAACACAGGTTGGAGAGGTATCGACTTAAGAACTTGGACGTTTAAGCTTGAGAACTTGGATGTTAAAACTGATAATTATGTGTTAATTTAGATAGTAAACAACATATTTTGTTTAAAACCTTTCTCCAAATCTTATGGATTAATTGATCGTTGTTTTTCTCTCTGGTGCTTCTCTTTATAATAGACTATTGATGATAGGAAGCTGGCTCAAGACCAAGTTTGAATGTCATTTGAGTATCGACAGAGGTTAAACCTGATTGAGCAAAGATAAAGGAAAAACTATGTCCCAGGACTGTTGGATCCTCCAGACGATACTCTGGGACAGGACATTGGTTTCACCAGCTAAGGACCCAAGGCGAGTACATTCTCTGAGTAGTTTCTTATTTATGATATCTCCTATGTTCACTGTATCTAGTGTAGATATCCATGCTCTTGACACGCTGGTTATACGGATTGGTATACACGGATCTCGTCATGAGATGTTATTCCTTATTCATGGTGTAGTTTGTACAAGATTTTGTTTCCTTGTTATCTTGTGCATGTACAGACACAGAGACCCGGGGAGATTTGCTACCTCCCTAGGGAATCCTGTGCCATAGCGTACCATGATTGGATCTACTATACCAGTCGGGGGAGGGGAGTATTTTAGTATAGATATGTGATCATACCCAACTCTACATGCATCATAGCTCACCCCACATCTCACGTCGGGTGCGGCCTGACCATTTACATGCTTCATAGCTGTTACGTGTGATTATCCTGACCTCTACATGCATCATAGCTAACCAATGGTTAGCCTGACCTTATATGAATCATAGCTAATCACATGTAACCAGCCTGATCAAGTTCCTAAGCCGATCACATGTTAAAGCTAGTACTCACACACTTAGTCATAGGATTCTTGCTCGTTGACATATTATTTCTTTTCCTGCTTTTACTTACAGTATTTCCAGTATTTCTTTTATTGTACATTTCTTGTACCTATACATACCTCTTGTATATTTCCATCTAGAACTGCTACATAATTTATATCATTAATATAGAACTGCTATTTAGAGATGTACTTTGCTCCTTCCTGACTGGAAAATATTTTCCAGACCGTGACCTTAGTGGACTTGGTTCTGACACTTGGGGATTGGATGTTACTGATTGCAGGTATGACTATTTTGTCGTTAGACTCGTCTTGTCTTTCTTGCTTGCCTTGATATCTCATCGTGCTTTAGTTTATGTGATTGAGTATTTCCAGTATTATTTTATGATATCCACGTCTCCTTATGGAGTTGGGTATTCATGTGAGATTGATTAGATAGTTACATGACCTAGACAGCGTTCTACCATCGATGCTGCAGCGTAGGCTGGACGTACCCACGCTCTCGTACCCCCATATCGGGTGCGGGTCGTGACAGTACTTGATATGGCAAGTACAAAAATATAAATATCACGATATCCATCTCTAGGTGACGTTGCACAACTCCGCGTACGGGGTTGGCACCCGACTATTAATCGGACGCTAAGTAAGTCACACGGCCCTAGGTTTAAGCATGTACAACAATAATGTATAGACAAGTCAAAGAAATTAAGTAGTAAAACTGCAGGATTTGGCAAGGTACACTTGCCTGGGGTTCTGGCTCCAACTATAACTCTGACAGCAGTGGGATTTGCAGGCAGTTCTCCGGTTGCTAAAATAGACATCACCATCAGATCCAGAAAATATCAAATAGCTAGAAACGCCTGTCCTTGAGTCCAATTTGGACATAGGGGCAAAAATAACATTTTCAAGTCAAGGCGGGGTCCACATGTGGGCCGCTTTGCACCGAAAAATGTGTCAGGGACAAAGGTCTCCAAATCTGTCAAACTTAGTATCAACAGGTCAGGAACGATAATAAGAACCCAACAGAACTTCCAAAAATGGATTCCGATGAGCCGTTCACAAAATCGCCCGTCAAGTGGAGCCTATGGGGCCCACGATACGCGATTTTGTCAACGTTCTCAGAATCAAACCAAACTTGGGTCACAGGACCAGCGTATTGCTACGAGTCTGATGGCGCAAGTTTTGTTTTGATCTGACATGTGTACACTAAGTTACAGCGAGATCCAGAAAGGATAGATACGGGGCGTTGTCGGCGGATACGTGTTGATTCCGGTGTGCACGCACATCCAAATCAACTTCTGCGAAATCCCGCACATCTGTATCAACAGCGCACACGTATTGGTGAAGACCGCACGTGACCAAGTCGTCCCGTTTGACGGGGCGTACTCAGTTCTGGGGTAAAATAGGGCATTGATTTTCCTGTTTTTGGATCGCGGTTCGCGATTGCCACAGGACGCGATGCACCTAGCGGGTTGCACGGACATCGAGAGGGTCACGCAGTCTACGCGTCACAACTGACGGAATCAAAAATAGGTCAACGAGGAGAGAGAAAAGAATACCTTAACAGGGCTCCAAAAACCGAGATTTTCTCGCGTCCTTGTGTCTCGAGCTGTGTCCTGTGTCAGCCGTGTCCGGAACGTGTCCAGGTTAGGGCAGCTGTGTCCGGCCGCTGGGAGTGGGGGCTCGGGTCGACAGAGGTCGGCTATGGCTCAGGGAGGTTCAGGGTGGCCTGGTGCACTGGCGGAGGCGTCGGCTAGGGCTCAGGCGGCCGGGGCTGGGTCATCCGGAGTTTGAGCGGGCGGGGGTCGACGGCTCTCAGGTCGAGCGGCCGGGGGCTGTGGAGGTCCGGGGAGGTCGGACAGAGGCTCGGGGCTGCACTGGCGGGTCGACGAGGAGTGAGGCAGAGAGAACGGTCGCTACGGCGGAGGAGGATGACCGGAGGCGGAGGAGAGGGAAAACTCGGGGCCGGAGGAGGGGGTTTAAATAGGGTTAGGGGGAAGGAGGATGGCCGGGGGTTACGCGAAGGGGAAAGGGAAGCGGTGGCAGAGGTTACGCGGAGGGGAACCCACTGGTCACGGCGGCTACGGCGGCGAAACGGTCGCCGGCGGAGGGGAGGCGAAGAGTCAGGAAAGAGAGAGGGGTTCGGCCGGGTCGGGTTCGACGGGTAGGGTCGGGTCAGGCGGATCCGGCCCGATCCAAAAATAAATGCGGGTCGGGTCGGGTTTCGGGTCGTGGGTTAGACCCGGATCCGACCCGCTAAGGATTTGGTTCGGTTTATTAAGCCGGTCCGGTTCAGCAGTGGGTTGGTTCGGTTTGGTTTATTTCAAATAAACCCGGTTCATTTTGGTTTTATTTAAATAATTAGTTTTTAGGGCTTTTAAAAATGCTTCCGGGGTCCAATAAATTCTTGGAAAATTATCCTATATCTAGTTTTTCCTTTTACACCATAAAATATTATTTTTATAATATTTTAATATTAATTAACATTATTTAAAAATTATTTAAAATCAAAATACCTTAGTTTTAAATAGAGAAAAATTCCAGAAAAATACAAAAAAATAGTAAAAAATCTATTTTAAAAATTCTTGAAAAATCAGGGGGTTTACAGCTGCTGTCACTGAAGCTGCTGCTGTTTGCAATTACTGCTGCTGATACTAATTGTTGTCACTAAAAGTTGCTCCCCCTCTCTCTCATATATATTAATATATACACAACTATATATGTACTAATATATATACACTAGTTACAACTATTTATATATATATATATATATATATATATATATATATATATATATATATATATATATCCACAATAATACATATAGTATAACATACACATATTATTGTATCACATACCTATTTAATCATAACATCACATATACGTACACGTATATATATATATATATATATATATATATATATATATATATATATATATATATATATATATATATAACATATATATAACATATATATAACATATATATACATATACACCACTATACATATATACACTACCATAATTATATAGCTATTACATATGAGAAATATAGCTACATATATACATAATACATAGGTACATAGATATATGATACACTAACACATAAATATATATATATATATATATATATATATATATATATATATATATATATATATATATATATATATAATTACATATTATAATGACTAAAAACAAAGGAAATAGATCTAGAAATAAATCGCACAAACACTTGGAGTGCATCACATCCGTATCCCACTAGATCTAGGATACGCTTGCGACACGAGTCCACCACACATCCAAACGTACCCCGAAGGACACGAGCAAGTCTAATCTATTATTTATGAATAATATGAAGAGTCAAACATAAATCTATGTGTCCGTGTCAAAATATGACATGCACAAAGTCCCGTGTCAGAGAAAAAACCCCCAAATCAACACGTATCACCAAATTGTTGGGATACGACCTACATGTACCCAATTGTGGACACGACACTAGCCCAAAACACACAAGCATATGCCAAATTGATCTATAGGACCAATTAACACACACAACAAGTGTCAATCTCAAAATTTCCCCAAAATTATATAGCTATTACATATGAGAAATATAGCTATATATATACATAATATATAGGTACATAGATATATGATACACTAACACACACACATATATATATATATATATATATATATATATATATATATATATATATATATATATATATAATTACATACTATAATGACTAAAAACAAAGAAAATAGATCTAGAAATAAATCGCACAAACACTTGGAGTGCATCACACCCGTATCCCACTAGATCTTGGATACGCTTGCGACACGAGTCCACCACACATCCAAACGTACCCCGAAGGACACGAGCAAGTCTAATATATTATTTATGAATAATACGAAGAGTCAAACATAAATCTACGTGTCCGTGTTAAAATATGACATGCACAAAGTCCCGTGTCAGAGGAAAAACCCCCAAATCAACACGTATCATCAAATTGTTGGGATACGACCTACATGTACCCAATTGTGGACACGACACTAGCCCCAAACACACAAGCATATGCCAAATTGATCTATAGGATCAATTAACACACACAACAAGTGTCAATCTCAAAATTCTCCCAAAATTGACACAAAAAGCACCATAATTTTTTTAATATGCCTCCTATGAACTCAAAACCAAATCCTATGGGTAGCCTATGCATATGGATTGATTTCTCATGGTTAAATCTCAGATTTAGAACCTAAATTAAGGGAAAAAACTAAATTGTAGCTATTGGGAGATGGATTTCCAATAAAACCTTTAAATATGATAAAATTGGCCTCTAACTTGTAGATCATTGCTTCTCTTTATAGATTCTTGCTTCTTCCTTCTAGATCCTTGCTCCACTAGTCTCCAATGGTGATTTGGAAAGGAATTGGGGTGAAATTTAGTAAAGAAAATGATGTGGAATGAAGAAATTTGGTTGAGAAAAATTCTATATCTAGTTTTCAAATGAAAAGAGGAGAGAGAAACTTTCCCCCTCTTCTTTAATAGGCCGCCCCCCTTACCCCTTCCTTAAGTCACTATATAATGTCCATTATACCCCTTGGGACCTCTCATAAAGAAATAATTAAGGAGGAAAACTTCTAGTCTAAATATTTAATTAAATTAATCATCCTCCTAATCAATAGGCTTTCTAGTTGGGCTCAATTCTAACAATTATTACATGTTGGTCCATGAGTCTAAACTAAACTAGTTAGGTCCACTAACACAAGTCCAAAATAAATAACTAACATCTAACAATAATTAAATAATACAATAAATAATTATTTAACATGCACAATATTTAATTAGATTATGAAATTACTAAAATATTCTTTCCTAGAAAATATGGTAGTTACAAATCTACCTTCCATAAAATAATTTTGTCCTCGAAATTCAAAGACGAAAAATACTCCAGAAAATAACAGAACATAATAAAAGAACATAACTTAACTATGAAAGAACATACCTCAAGGCACAAACAAATATGGATAACGCTCTCGCATTTCATCCTCTCTCTCTCCCAGGTAGACTCCCCCGGAGAGTGATGCCTCCATGTGATGCGTACCAAAGGAATAGTTTGGTTCCTCAGTACCTTCTCTCTCCGATCCAGAATCTCAATTGGCTGCTTTGGATAGCTAAGAGTAGGGCCCACCTCTATTTCTGAGTGATCCAACACATTACTAGGATCTGCCACGTACCGTCTCAACTGCGATACGTGAAACACATTGTGCACTCCTTCCAATGCAGGTGGTAAGTCTAGTCTATAAGCAAATGCATCGACCCTTTCTAGAATAGTGAAATGTTCGATGAATCGTGGACTAAGTTTTTCGCCTCCACCGAAGCGAATCGTGCCTCGTGTCAGAGAAATCCTTAGAAATACCAAACCACCCACCTAGAACAAATACAACCTTAAGAACTTAATCTATAACAAACAACCAATAACAAGCACAAAACAAAAAATCTAAAACTATACCTCAAACTCCAAAGGTCTCCGGTGGTTATCGGTCCAATGCCGTTATCTGTCTTGCGCCACTCGAAGTCTGTTTCTGATCAACTGAACCTTCTCTGCTGCATCCACAACCATCTCCGGCATAAGCAAAACTATCTCTCCAATATTGTCCCATGACAAGGGAATACGACACCTTCGACTGTACAGAGCTTCAAAAGGTGACATCTCTATACTAGCCTGGTAGATGTTGTTGTAAGCAAACTCTACCAAATGGAGATGATCCTCCCAAGAACCCCCAAAATCTAGTACACAAGTGCGCAACATATCCTCGAGAGTCTGAATAGTCCTCTCTGACTGCCCATCTGTCTGGGGATGATATGCAGTACTGAACTTGAGCTGAGTGCCCAAACTCGCCTATAAACTCCTACAGAAATAAGAAGTGAAACGACTATCCTGATCCGAGACTATGCTGATGGAAACTCCATGTATCCTGACGATCTGCCTCACATACATCTCTGCTATCTTCTCTGTATAAAAACCCACCTTGAAAGGCAAAATGTGGGCCGACTTGGTCAACATATCAACGATGACCCAAATCGCGTCTTTTTCTTTAGGAGATCGTGAAAGTCCGGACACAAAATCCATAGTAATGTGCTTCCACTTCCACTCTGGAATAGGTAATGGCTGAAGTAAACCTCCTAGCCTCTGCCTCTTAGCTTTCACCTGCTGGCATACTAAGCATCTGGATACAAACTGTGCCAATTCCTTCTTCATGCTATATCACCACACACTCTCTCGCATATCCCGATATATCTTGTTGGCACCTGGATGTATGGAATACTGAGAGCGATGCACTTCCTGCAATACCTTCTCATGCAGCTCCCCACTAGGCACACATAATCTTACTCCATGCCGCAAAAAACCATCATCGATAATGGTGAACTCATCCTCCAATCCTGCTCTCACCTGAGCTCTGATGCTTCTCAGAGATACAACCTCATACTGCACTGCCTTGATCCTGTCCATCAACTCTAAATGTATCTGTAATCCCCATATCTGTATCGCATAACCAGTAACTATCACCTCAATGTCCAAGCTCTCCAAGTCCTCCAACAAATATCAATCCTGCGTCAAGAACATAGCTACCGGATACCTGCTCAAGGCATCGACAACTACATTAGCTTTCCCAGGATGATACTGTAAAGATATATCAAAATCTTTCATCAGTTCCAACCACCGACGCTGCCTCATGTTCAACTCCTTCTGCGTGAAAACGCACTTTAAGCTTTTGTGGTCTGTGAAGATCTCCACACGCTCTCCGTACAAATAGTGTTTCGACAACTTCAGGGCGAAGATGACTGCTGCCAACTCTAAATCATGGGTAGGATAGTTCTTCTCATGAGGACGCAATTGTCTGGATGCATAGGCAATCACTTTTCAATTCTGCTAAAGAACACAACCCAAACCTTTCCCCGATGCATCACTATAAATAGTGAAACCTCCAGACCCTGATGGCAATGTCAAAATAGGAGCAGACGTCAACCTCTTCTTTAACTCCTCAAAAGCATCCTGGCAAACCTCCGTCCAAACAAACTCTACATCCTTTCTGGTGAGTCTGGTCATCGTCTCGGCAATCCTTGAAAAATCCTGCACAAAGTTCCTGTAGTAGCCTGCTAATCCCAAGAAACTCCTGATCTCTGCTACCGAACTCGGGGTCTTCCAAGACTCCACTGCTGCGATCTTCTTTGGATCCACTGAAATACCATCACCAATCACAACATGCCCCAAGAACTCTACCTTGTCTAGGAAGAACTCACACTTGGACGGTTTTCCATACAGCTTCTCCTTCCTCGGCACCTCTAACACAATCCGCAAATGCTCTACGTGCTAATCTGGTGTATTTGAGTATATGAGTATGTCGTCGATGAACACCACTACGAACTTGTCAAGGTACTGATGGAACACATTGTTCATCAAGTTCATAAATAATGTCGGTACATTAGTCAACCCAAACGACATCAACATAAACTCGTACCGACCATACCGAGTTCTAAAAGCAGTCTTTGGTATGTCCTCCAGCTTCACTTTCACCTGGTGGTAGCCTAATCTCAAATCTATCTTAGAAAATACCTTGGCACCACTCAACTGATCAAACAGATCATCAATCCATGGTAAAAGGTACTTATTCTTGATAGTAAGATTATTCAATATCCTGTAATCAATGCACATGCGCACTGATCTATCATTCTTCGGTACAAATAATACCGGGGCTCCCCATAGTGAAGAACTCGATCTGATAAACCCCTTATCCTGTAATTCGTCTACCTGCTTCATCAGCTCGACCAGCGTGCTACTGTTTACTCTATAGACATGTTGTAAAATTGGTTCTGCACCTGGCACCAAGTCTATAGAAAATTCAATATCTCAATCTGGTAGCAATCCTGGCAATTCCTTAGGAAACACATCCAAGAACTCTGCTATCAACGGATACGGCAACTCCTTGTCTTCCACCATAGCTCCACAAAAATGCATTCTTCCTACTCTGCAGCTCCTCTAGCAAACTCGAACTCTGGCTCTCCCGGCGGACCAATCAAAACTCTACCTCCTCTACAATCTATACTAGCACGGTGCCTACTCAACCAATCCATCCCGAGTACAATGTCGTAGCTCGAAAGTGGCATTACAAGTAGACACGCACTCAACTCCCGGCCTCCTAGAGTAACTCTCTGATCCTTGCAAATATTATTAACTAGGATAATGCCTCCCCCGGTCATGATCTTGCAAGTCCTAAGCAAAGACTCAACTACCAAACCATGCTTCATAGCAAAAAAAATAGATACAAAACTATGGGAAGTACCACTATCAAACAAGTTAAAGCTGGAATAGAATCAAGAAGAATAGAACCTGCGATGACATCTCCGGTGGGCTCATCCTCCTCGACAGTCATAGCAAATGTTCGTCCCTGACGTGCACCTCCCTGCTGCTGATGCTGGGCATAACGCAGCTGCTGGGTTGGAAGCGGTCCCCTCGGCTGTACTGCAGGTGGTCTCGCCCGTGCCCTCGGAGCTGAAGCTGCTTCCTGAACCGTACGACGAGGATTGGAAGGACACTCACTCAGCTGATGCCCTTCAGTACCATAATACAAACAAACTCCCAACCTCTTCCTACAAACTTCCCAGATATGGCTGGGCTTCTTACAAAAATGGCAGAAAGATTGCTGTAACTCTCAGCTGTTGTGGTGCCTGGTGAAACGGCACCCTAGCTGGAGTCCGGTGCTACTGCGGCTGTTGGAAAGGCCTGGACTGGAAATAAGGATACTTGGCAGATACTATACTATTGTTTGCCCCAGAAAAGAATTACGGTCTCTCTTGGGCTTCAAACCCAACTCCCGCTCAACCTTGCGTGCCTCCGCAAGTATCTCCGAGTATGTCTCATAAAAAGACGGAATAAGGATCTACACTTTCCTGTTTAGACCCTCACAAAAACGAATAGCCCGAACCTCCGGCTCTCTCACCAAATACTTTGCAAATTGGCTCAACCTGCCAAACTCCGTAATGTACTCCTCCACAGACATGCTCCCCTGAATGAGGCACTCAAACTGCCTTCCCAAGTCTAGCTTGCCTGCCCGAGCGAAGAACTTCTTCTTAAAGAGGTCCTTGATTACATCCCAAGACTGTCCTGCGTCAACAAAAATTGACTCATTCCTGAACCAAGTGCGGGCAACGTCGAACAGTTGAAGTCCTACCTCCTCAACCTTCAGATCCTCAGAAAGACGGGACACCCTCATAAGATGCTCAATTTCCTCGAGCCAATCATTAGCATAGACGATGCCCTCCATCCCCTTAAAGACCCTAGGCTCCAGCTTCTTGAAGTCCTGAATATTGCCTGGCCAAAGCTGAGCAACCTGAGGAGCAACCTGTTGCTGGACCGGAACTCATCTCTCTACTACGGCATGAGCAAGCTAATGAGCACTCTCGATGCCCTATCATAAAATGTCGGTCTGCCTCTGATGTGCCTCAGACTGAGCCCTCTGTGCCTCCAGCATGTCGCAAAATAGTGTAAACATCTGCATTCCATCTGCTGGCACGGAAGGTGGAGGTGGAAGCCCCTCAAATACAGCTGGTACAGTCCTCTAAATAGGTGGTGGACCTCCGAAAGAAGCTGACACTCCAATCACCGGAGAAGTGACTGGTGCAGGCCCTCGAGACGTCCCAGACCTCTCAGAAGCTGCTCTCCCCTGCTCCGATCTAGTCTTAGGCGGCATCTAGAGACAAAGCGAAAGAAAGAATCAATATGGCACATGATGTAAGACGCTCAAGGAAAGGACAGTTAAAAGATCAAGTATCAATATCAAGTAAGAATAGTTGAATGAATCAAAAAAAAATTCCTAGATGTGATTGAGTATTCTCAGTCTATATCCTACATGTTATATCCTGAAACAGGCTCATAATAGCACTCAAATAAGAGTACCACTACGAATTGCACTAATTGCGACCTCGAAGACCTGTATGGCCCACCACTAAAAATGTGTCACGACCCGCATCCGATGTAGGGATGCAAGTCGGGAATAACGCCCAGCCTATGCCGCAGAATCGGCGGTAGAACGTTGTCGGGGTAATCTATCTAGCAATATAATAAACCATCAATAATAACAATGTACTCAATCACAGATCTAAGATAGAAATGAGCACGAATATGATAAAGAATAGAATAGTCACATACAACTCATGAGTCTAAAA